>BEHA01000420.1:507519-564572 GCA_002897215.1 Eschscholzia californica subsp. californica
TGTTCGGTTTAAGTTTGGGGATAGGGGATTGAATTTTTAGTCCTTATTTCAAAAATTCAAAAGGGTTCAAAATTTTTAATTTTTGGATTGAAAAGGCGAGTCTAGTTGTTTTTGCTTGTTAATAGTTATAAAGTCTAGTTGGTCGTACTATGCTTTTGCTGAAAGTTTTTCCACGAATTTCGAGTCTTAGAGTTGTTGTGCACTAGCCATGTGAGTGTTAGATAGGTGAAGAGTTGATTTTTCTGAGAGAACTTAATCGATCATTAGTGGAGACTTAACCTATGTGAGATTCTGAGCCTTTCCTTTTGTTTTGAGTGATCTCTTCTGTGATAACTCCGAGTAGAATGAAGAGCTACTCAACCTCGCAATATTCATTAGAGCTCAGTTGATCTCTTGAGTTCAAATTTTACAACCACTAGGGATGTCATCAGGAAGTAAACCCTTCTTTTGTAGTCTGAGAACCTGAAAGCAATGTCAACTAGAGGAAAATAGATCTCATCCATCATTTAGAACCCTGAGAATAAGACATGAAGCAAAGTGGAGAAAATTATACCCAACGAAATTGTTGAGAAAGTAAGTTGTGTATTTTGAGTTAAATTTTCAAAAAAAAAAAAAAAAAAAAAAAAAAGAAAATAGAAATAGAAAAAGAAAGAAAAAAAATGTTTGTTTAGTTTAAGTGTTCATCCTTTGAAGAAATTTTTGAAGATTTGAAGACGTCGAGTTCTCGGGAGATATAGTCACATCCTTAATATTTATTGACCTCTAGGAAGCATTGTTAGAAAGTCGATCAGGTGAGAAGAGTTGGTAAGCTTCCCCTTTCCGTATTACTGGTTGTTTCTTTCCTATGAGATCAGTCGTTCATCAAAAATTTTAGTCTGTTTTTTGTAATGTGTTGAGTTTTTCTTCATGCTCATACTCGCACATTGAGTGAAACATTTCTGAGTGACTTTAATTTTTGAGTGTATGACCGCGAGGCAGTAGTCGAGGCGAAATGTATTGAGAAGGTAATCAAGGTCTTGTCTGTTTGGAACCGAGTCGAATCGGAGTCCGGATGAACAAACTGAAGCAAGTTAAAGTTGGGATCAACATCGATTGTCCACATCAGCTAGATGACATCTGTGGCGCAGATCCAAAAGGGTGGAATGCAACTTTCAGTACATAGGTAGGGACTGTTGGGACTATTTCGGGATCCATTTCAGCTGCTGATTCTTTACACCCGCGTGTAAGAGGCTGCAACGCTCCACCAAGCAAAGCAATCAAATACACGGCAGGGATCATTTCTGGGACACTTGGCTCTATCGGGGAGAGGCACGTCCATCCTCTTAATTTATGCCGAGATGCACCATAGCGATCACTTGATTGGCAACATTCTGGCGATTTGATTGGGCAATATTCATCTCCTTCCTCTCTCAACGTTTGAAACAAAGAGAGAAAGATTCTGTTATGGAAAATATAGAAACCGAGAGAGAAGAAAGGAAAGGGAGTCAGAAATGGTAAGAAGAAAGAAGAGAAGGAAAGAGAGACAAGAACCGTGAGCTGGAGGAGAGATAGAGTTGCTGTTTTTAGAGAGAGAATATATTTTCTCTCTCTAAAAACCGCAACTAATATAGCTGAAGATTGATGAGAGAGAGGGGGAATTTCGATCATTCTTCTCTATATAGGTGAACAGATAAAACAAGAGGAGATTATCTCCTCACGGCCAGAAAACAGAAACCAAAGAGAACCATTCTTATCATCTTCATCAACTCGGTTTTGAGAGCTGAAATTATTATCATTCGAGCTTTCTTCTTCTTTTTGGGTTTTGTAATTTTTTTAGTGAGAGAAAAGATTACAGAGAGAGAGAGAGAAAGGAAACAGAGTGATTACAGAGAGAGAAAGGAAACAGAGAGTTGTAGAGAGATTATATAGAGAGAGAAATTATAAAAGAAAGAAAAAAAAAAGAATTTTCAGATTTGCTTTGTGTTTATCTTTGTTATTACTTACTTTTTTCTTAGTGAAAAAGAGAAACAGAGAGAATATAGAAGAAAGAGAGAAAAAATCAGAAAGTTAGAGAGAGAAAGAGAGTCGGAGAAGGTGAGAAAATAATTTTCCACAGGGAATCCATTTCCGGGAAGACGAAAAAATCGTTTTCCCTGAGGGTGCGTTTGGCAGAATTCTAGGCAAACAGAAGGAAATCCTTTCCCTAAGGCCCTGTTTGGTTTTGAAATAGCGGAAAAAGTTAGGTTTTCTTCTCCCTCTCTTTACTTTATTTTCCAATTGTTTTTACATAATGTCTATGATTAACTAATCTTTTATCTAGGCTTTTAGATGAAGTTCTTCGTACTTAATTTTATCGATATGATTTGTTAATAATTTTTATTGGTTTTCATGATAAAATCTTCCGGATTTTTAGACCATTCATGGACCAAAAATCTGAGTTATATAAAGAATTTCCTAATTAAATCATAATAAATCGTCGTTAGAATTGTTAGAAGGACGGATTCGAAAACCCTAGGCTTCCCTTTTCTGAATATCTACTTAAGAGTTATTTAAATTTTAATTGCTATTTTCTTTCATAATAAAGTACTTAGTATTTTATGATGTTCTTAAAAGAGCATATTTAACTTTTAAATAACTATACCAAACTATTCAACTTAGTTATTCTAATCTAGCCAAATAAATTTGAATGAACATGAATGAAACTAAAGTTGTTTGATCACGAATCTCTCAACGATAGTTAATCATGGTCTAGGCAAACAAATTTGACAAGATCTCTTATGACAAAAGCGGAGGTCAATTAATCATAGAAACTCATGTTAGACATGAAAAGTATGATTAATGTTACTAGAATAGACTAAGAACTAGATTATAGGAAAAGTTTTGGAAACTAAACCTAAATCAAGTGAAGGATCAATTTGACTAAAGAATGTGATGAGATCACATGTCTAAAAGGCATAAATCTTCCGAAACATAAAAGTCAAATACAAATCTGCCGACCCACTAAAACCTAGAATAGCTATAGTGAATAAATGATGAATTTTAGAAAGAGTTCTAAAACTAGTCTTTTATTCAAAGTCTAAAACATGTTAGACATAGGTTCTTCAAAAGAAGAATAACAGGGTTTTCTCACAAAATCATCGACACACAATTAGATTGTTGCTCTCGATGGTGTCTTTCTTGAAAGAAAGACTCTTTCAAAGAAGACAAGTGGGACGAAAATAAATATTCGAATGGTTTCGAATAGAGCAAAAAATAGGAGTAAAGAGGTTACTCGCTATAATGGGATTAAGGAATTACTCGTCGTGAAACTTCTTAAGGAGTTAAGGAAGTTTAACGAAATTTGCTCACAAACCCCGGATGAGTCTTAGGAAGATTCAAAAAAATACTATAGCAGAACCATTCCGAAATTGGATTGTGAGTTCAAAGATATAAGAGTAAGAATGGTCAAGTCTTGTTCGACAAGAAAGTAGGTGGGAGTGAAACAAGTTAGTTTCAAATCCTGTATGTAGGAGACATACTGGGTTGAGGAGACAATAAGATTTGTCAAAACAGTTAGATAACTGGCTCAATAGGACAATAGACGAGGGTAAATTAATTTGGGCATCTAATTCTATTACGATAGATCAAAGAAATGATAAGACTTGTTCAAAAGAGTTTTGAAGAGATCTGAATAGAAAAACTCTTAGAGAGAGATTCTACCCATCTCGCATGATAAACTGCCAAGTAAAATTTGGAATTTAGTAATTCTGGTGAGCAAAAGCAGAACATGAGAGAAACACTTATGTTTAGAACATAAGATCAATCATGAAGATAATTGATGTTTACCCGCACATCTAAGAAACACTTGGAGTACAAAAGATGTCGTCGCCCGTACATGTCAGAGAACAGCCTAGATTGAAGAAAGCATCCAGGCTCAAGTCTCTGAAACCATAGATTGAAGAAAGTCATAAAAGCAATCTTCTGAAAATAAAGATAAGAATCTTTTAGGGAGGACAAATAGATGAAAATGAGTATTCATGCTGGGAGTCGTTGCTAACTCTACTAAATAAGAAAGTAAAATTAGAACTTAGGAAGTACCGATTTCAGTTTAAGAAACTGATATTATCATAAAAGCTTACGAAAGCGTTATTAAGCACGATAATAATAAGCGAAGTGAAAACGTAACTAAACTGTCACCTTAGAACGAACATGGAGGATGTACGGATCTAAGGTATTAGGATCAAGGTAGAAGATCCTAAGAGACGTGTAAAATTCAGAATGTAAAGGAGTTTACGCGGGTGCTCATCTTTTACAAACTCTTGTTATCCGAAATAAACTCAGTTTATTTTGTCATCTAAATTGTGGTTTAGAATTTAGACGATAATCCGAAATAATGGAGTGTTCCAGGTAGGTTTATTAGATACGTGATCTAATGAAAGAGACCTTATTAAGTGAACATGGAAGCACACCATTATATTATCCCTAGTTCAGGTCATTGGTTGGACAACAATGACTTAAGAAGACTAGCATGAGTGATTGACAAGATAGCGCTGTTTCTTGGGCTAAGGGAATAAGAGTATTCAAATTCAACTTCATGGGTGTATAGATGATACACTGGAAACCCACCAAAGTGAGAGTACTTCAAAGAGTTGAAGTCATGAATTGTCATAAATCTCATTTAAGCAAATTGTAGAGATTCCTCAAAACATGAGTACTCACTCATTTTATGTAAGGAATGTCGAACTTTGGTACCGTTAAATGCCAGCCGTAAAAAGTGGTTATAAAGGCGGATTACTGGGGGAGACAGGATAGGCATAAGATTGAGTGGGAGTACAAGAATGGAATATGTCTTCCTGAGTAAAATCAGGATAAAGTATCTCTGGGCCACTTGATGAGAAACAACTGAAAAATGCATGGTCGTGCTCAAATGGATTAAGAGTTAATCATTTGATTTGAGATAGTTTGTTCTCGAGATCAAGAAAGTCTGATGAATATGACACATCAGATGAGATACGAAAAGACATGGGAATCGAGCATTGAACTTGTTCTAAGTACAAGTGGGAGACTGAAGGATATATTCCCTCGGTCAGATCATTAGTTCGGTCCAATTAGGGGTCGTAATGCTTAGCTATAAGCCAACTATGATCGTCGGGTAACTTCGGTAATCCGCGGCTAGCATAGACCAGATCCTACAAGGGTTACACATAAAAGTGATGGTTTGAACGGAGAGAATTGACTAGAAATAGACAAGTATATAAGTGGATTGGATCCATTATAAGACCAATTAGTTCGGAGGAGTCTGAATAGAGATAAACACATTCGGGCCTTAAAGGAAGACCCGGGGAGGCTTTAGGTGGGCCGGCCATGTGATGGCCGACCTAAGCAAGGGGCCGGCCATCTTATGGCCGGTTAGGCCCTAAGTGGGACGGCCAAGGAAGCCCATAAAGGGCTATGTTGGCCGGCCACACTGAGGGAACCCTAAAAGGGTATTTTGAGAAAATACTTATAATTACGCTTTAGTAATCCTAGTTTGGGTCAAAGACCTATTCTAAGGATTTCAATATAAGGACCTAATTAGACAACCTAAAGAGACAGAACAAGAAGTAACACACAATACACAGAAAAGAGTTCGTTGTGTAAAATCTCAAAGAGAGAGAGCTATCTGAGAAAGAAAAAAGGAGTTTTCTCAATTATCTAGTCAAGAAGAAGTTCTTCATCTCAACCTTCAAGAAGGTCTTAGCTGACTGAAAGGAGGGAGTTCAAGTTATACACTCGGTGTCTCAAGTAGAGGAACAACAATTGAGGCTCTTATCTTCCGAATACTGGTCGGGATTTAGTTCGTGGGAAAGCGATTAAGGTAATCTTCTTTATGTTCTAGTTCATTGATATGTTCATTTATAGATCCTGGTAACCTAGTGTTAAACATATAAATGTTTGAGATTCCGCTAACAACACTAGCAATTAGATGTATTAGATATATAAGAATCCCTACAACGCTGACAAAAGGTTTACTCAATACTCAATATTTTATCCGAAAGAGCAATCTGACTGTCTTGAGCATTAAAGAGGTTTTCGAGCTCCTTATAGGTTCTCCCCCATGTTTCTAAGAACAAGAGTGGGAGGAGGATGGATCAAAAAAGGAATCAACGCAGTAGAACCATTCAATGAGACGTACGTGATTGAGCATCAAGTTTCTTTATCTGACTGATACTGCATTGCCAAAAATCGACATTAGCAGATCACGTTATTTATTAGTATCGCAATTGTCCTTTCTTTGATGACAAATTCTCGTTTGCTTTTGTGGGGCCCATATCTCTTCCTTCCGATTAGACACCACTCTCTCCTTTCAATCTCTGTCCCGTGGATGAAATCTCTCACACACCAGCTAGGTCCTTTTCCCCTCCCCGATTCTCCAGTTCTTGACTCCAGTCCTTCTCCCATCTGAACACACTCACCACCAGACTCTCCCAAGAACATCACCCCCTTTGTACTTAAGGGGCTACATGTGGTTAAGTACTTCTTCCTTTGGTTCTTCTTTTCCTTATCAATTAATGGATTATCTTCATTTCGATCATTTTAGCACGACTCATAAGGTGTTCCTCACATCTGTGTTATCCACATAAGAATCAAAGTCTTTTTGTCAAGCTATGGAATATCCAGCATGGCGTAAGGCAATGGCCAAAGAGATTTATGCCCTCAAGGCCAACAAGACTTGGACTTTGACCCATCTCCCTTTGGGCAGGAATCCCATTGGGTGGAAATGGGCCTGCAGAATCCAATATCGCTATGGTGGTTTTATCGAGCCCCACAAAGCATGACTTGTTGCCAAAGGCTACACCAGGTCGAAGGTATCGATTATCACGACACCTTTGCTCCTGTAGCAAAATTGGTCACAATTCGTGCCCTCTTGTCTGTCGCTTCCACTCAAAATCGACCACTTCATCAACTCGATGTGAATAACGCCTTCCTTCAAGGCGACTTGGATGAAGAAGTCTACATGACCATTTCCTAGGGTTTTACCACCAAAGGTTACACAGAGGTTTTTCGTCGTCATATAACCCTATATGGTCTTACACATGCCTACCGTTAGTGGTTCTCTAAGTATTCTTATGACCCACTCACTTTTTACCCATCTTCATTGCTTCACTGCTATTTATATTTTGGTTTATGTTTATGACATCATCATCACCGGAAATGATGAGGTTGTGATTGCTTACTTAGGCACGCACCTAGAGCGTCGTTTTTACGTAAACATCTTGGGGGTTTGCATTGTTTTTTGGGCATTGAGGTCTCTCGTTCCTCGAAAGTTATATATATCTGCCAACGCAAATACATTCTTGATATAATCAAAGACTTCGGCCTCCTTGATGCCAAATCGTGTTATTTTTCGATGGAGCAACATCTAAAATTATTACCAACAGATGGTACACCTTTGGATGATGTCACCGTCTTCCGTCGTCTCATCGTCCAACTTTGATATGTCTCAGTGACTCGTTCAGACATTGTCTTTTTTGCGAACTATTTGAGTCAATTCATAACAGCTTCATGTTCTACTCTTTGTATCTTTCACTATTTAAATCGAACAATTGGACATGGCCTCCTTTTAACTTCGTCTAGCATTCTCACTCTCTCTGGCTATATAGACTATGATTGGGCCATCTACCCCCTCACTCATCGCTCTACAAATGGGTATTTTACCATGCTCAATTGGAGCCCGCTCTGTTGGAAATCCAAGAAACAGCTTAAGGTATCTCGATCATTTTCTAAGGATGAATACCACGCCTTGGCCACTCTGACTGCTCAGCTTCAATGGGTCCATTATCTATTTCAAGATATCCATATTCCCATCTTATAGCCCTTTATGATCCATTGTGACAACATGGTTGCTAGTGCCCGGCATATTGCAGCTAACCCTGTCTTCTGTGAATGTCTGAAACACATCGAATTGGAATAACATTCCGTTCGCAATAAGTTAGAATATGCCCTCATCAAAACTACGCTTTAAGATCTGCAAATCATATTGCCAATATTTTACCAAACCGCGTGGTATTGGACGAATCCAGGGTGCCCTAAGACAAGAACACATTCAACCGACTGGCTATCAAAGAAGGTCGAAGGTTCAATATGACGTATGTCCAATGGTTATGATTTACTATAATTCAGGTTTACGGTTTTGTAATTATGACTCTATATATATTTGTAATAATCATTAATGAAAATACCTTTGTTCAAATCAATTTTGTGCCTCTCTAAATTTCACAAACTACAATTTTGGTTGAATAACTGGCTTAAATTTTTCTAATTTTTCTTGATGATCAATACAGATATATAATCAATTCTTTTTTATTTGTAGGACCTAGTTATTCCAGGAAAATTTGAGGAGTGGACAAAACGCCCAAAAACAAACCAACAATGGGAGTTTAGTCCGCGTCAGAAAAATTTGTTGCAGGCCCACACGCAGATTTCCTGTCAATTATAAAATGGAGGTTAGAAAACTGAGTGTAGTTTACACGATATTTACAGATTTTTCATGAAAGAAAATCTCGTGTTGTTCTAACTTTCCGGTAAATTTACAAATATGTCATCCACTATGATATTGACACGTTATTTTTTTCTTCCTTTTCCGGTAAAATTACAAATGTGTTATCCATTAAGATAATAACACGTCAATTTCTTTTTCCGGTAAAATTACAAATGTGTCATCCATGAAAGAAAATCTCATGTTTATTTTGTACAGTACCTAAAAAAAATTTTGTACATTTTTTCCAAAAGGTAAACTATAACACTGAAAATTTATAGGACATTTTGTTATATACAGTATATAACAAAATTTTCTATGCATTCGTTCCAAAAGGTAAACTATTTTACTGAATATTTATAAGATATTATGTTATGAACTGAACACTTTTTTTGTACTGGACATTTTTTATGTACTTCTATCTGGTTGAAGATACCAAAATTGTTATTATTCGATTTCATTTTTAAGAAATCCTAGATCTTGATTTTAAGATCCATCAATCCAGAATCATCAATGACCCTTGGAATTCTGAACTCAAATCGGAAATTTCTTCATCATTAAATTTTCATCAAATTTGTTCAAGAAAATAAACTCAAACTTGTTCAAGAAAAAAATTCAAAGTTGTTCAAGAAACACTTCATGTAATTTTGATGATGACTCCTTCACATTTCTTCTTAAAACCCTATTTTTCTTTGCTTCGTTTGAATGTAGATATATTTGAGAGAGGAAAGAAATAAAATTTCTCTTAATTTTAGAGAGAGAAATGATGAAGAAAAAATAGAGAGAAATAAAGAAAAAAAGTAAGGTTTCCTTCTTGGATGGTACATGCAGTAAATGAAAAGATTTACTTTTGTTAGAAAAATGGAAGCTTTATTTTTTATTGTACTGTGTATCACGGGATGTAAAAAACAAAAAAAGAGCATTTTTCTGTGCATTTGGACCTGCACTTTATTTTTTTTCTTTAGGGGGGCAGGAACTTATTAACCCTCAGTTTTATGGCCTCCAACTCATTTCCTCCCAGAAAACATATATATAGTTCCTTTGGAAGTTGAAACTTAGAAAACATTTACTACACTTATCTAATTGAACGTTCAAATCCAAAACACCAAGAAGCATAATCTAGGTATTTCTAATAAATAAATTTGAAATTAATAAGATATCCAGGAAATTACAAATTAGTTATATTCAAGTTCAACCTATGCAATGTTTTTCTCATTTGTTTGGTAAGGCGAGCTCTTTTAAGTAGAGGCTACCTTGGTGACGTATGACGTATCCCTTTTCAGTCCGTGCTCTCCACGGTAACCAAAAATGAAAAAGTAACGGGGAGGTTCATCATCTTGTCATTATAAATTTAGTTGAGCATTTAAAGAGATATAAATGGTACTTCAACTGTCCTTGGCAACTGGTGACTGGATAGAAATCTTCCCTATGGGTTCTGGATCATGGTTTGGTTCAAGTGATCTACATTGCTAAGTTGGTAATCCACAAATCTAACATGGTACTGGTCTAGAGCCAAGTCCGAACGTGACAGTCTCAATGGTCACACATGCTCTTTGTTACTTAACTATTAAAGACACGTGCTAGGTTCAGAAAAACCTAGACATGAAGACGTCTGTAAAAATAGTATCATTTGGTGTGAGAATAGTCCACATTGGACACGGACACTCCAACAACATAGATTATAATGTCTAGGTCCTCTCTATGCATGGTATTAGAGCTACGCCTACACATGATAAGTTAAAAAATGACACGTGCTTCATGTCACCCGGAAAGAAAATAAAACACGTCTTAGACTCAAAGAACCCACCAGGTGAGGGGACGTTTGAGAATAGACCCACATTGGGAGTGGGCACTCCAAGCAAACCTTCCATGATTTTTGATGTTGTACCGGATATTTGTTAATTAATTAATTAAACCCTGCACGTGATGGATCCAAGCAAGTCTCGACCAACTCAACTCACTCCTTGTTGATAAATTCGTTCCTGTTTAATACCATATTATCTTACGAAATCTTCCATTCAAGCTTATTTTGATCCTCAAATTGTTATAGATTTAACTTTTACCACAATATCAATCCAAATTTTACGTTGACACGTGAAGATTCACATTCCGCACAAGAGAAATGCTAAGTGTACAAAGAATCTTTGACAAGATCCTTGACACGATGAGTCACACAGGTAAAAGAACGGTCCAAATCAAAGTCAAACTTTGAAAAACTTTGAATTTTTTTTTTTGTCTTTTAGTGAAAATAACTCATCATGTCAAGGATTATGTCATTGTAGCACTCCCATTCTGCATATACTAAAAGATTCAGTAATTTATGGAAATAAAAATGATAAAGAACCTGCCTACCTTACTCTGTTATACACCGCGTCGTCTACGTGGCAAATAAGATAAGTGGTGGTTTGGTCTTTTCACCCACCCATAAGAAGTGTGAACAGACAAAAGTGCCCCCTGGTAATTATAAAACGGTAAGCAAGGTAGTGAAGTAGGGGGGCCGAGTACCGTATCAGCTTTGTTGTAAAAAAATGATCTCTCTCTTATTCAATGAAGTTACGGACATAGCGGTATGGAATACAACAGTAGACAATTAGGGCATTTTATTGTTCTAAACATTCATAGAACAACGAAACTCAGACCAACTATATAGATCTGGTAGATGGCTTTTTTAGTTGGATTTTGAATGAAGTTAGTTGAAAAAGTAATTACTCAATACACTCCATATAAGTTCAGTACCATCAGAGTAATAAAAGAAATCTATCAACCTTCAAGCGAAGTTTTTCTCTTCTTACCCAAAATTAGCTAAACCCCTTCAATATGTACATGATCATGTCCATTTTGGCCACTTCAAGATCTTACTTGAAGCAATGGCCTAATTTATACTTGGTAGTACTTTGCTTCTTCATCATTTGTATTAGTTCCTTCTACATGAAACTTAAGCATCAAGTCTTAGTACATTGGCCTATTGTCGATGCACTACCATCACTAATACTAAATGCTAACCGAATTCACGATTGGACAGTTGAGATTTCAAACAAGTATGGGGGAACAATCGTCGAAAGAGGACCAGTTTTTGCTCGTTTGAATATACTGCATACTTGTGATCCTCGTAATATGGAGTATATTCTTAAAACACATATTGAAAACTTTCCCAAAGGGTCAGGTTTCCAAGAGGCTTTTGACATATTAGGTGACGGAATCATAAATGCAGACTCTCATTCATGGTACACTCAAAGAACAATGGCTAGGATGTCATTCACATCGAAGAAGGTTCGGTCTATCATAGCTAATATGAGCCAAAAAGTGGTTCAAGATGCATTTCTTCCATTGTTAGAAGTAGTTGCTAAACAATCATCGGTGGTGGATTTACAAGATGTGTTCCTTAGATACACATTTGATACTTCTTTTAGCATCCTCTTTGGTAGAAACCCTGGTTATCTTTCTATTGATTTTCCGCTTAACAAATTTGCAAAGGCCATGGACGATTCACTGGATGGTTGCTTTTATAGACATATGGTACCAAGTGTATATTGGAAAATCTGTCGAGTTTTGATGATAGGAAATGAGAGAAAGATGAATAGAGCAAGGAAGATTATCGAGTATTACTTGAAAGATTTTATTGATGCCAAAAAAAAGGACACGGTTAAAGGAGCAGAAACAAGAGATCTTCTACAAGTATATATGAGTCTCATAGAAGGCGAAAAAGATAACATATTCTTCAAGAATAGTGACAAGTTCCTCAGAGACACTTTTTTGACCTACCTTTTTGCTGGACGAGATACAACTGCGGCTGCTCTGACATGGTTCTTCTGGTTGCTCTCGAAGAATCCGTCTGTTGAGGCAAAGATTTTAGCAGAACTAAAGCTTCTATATTTAAAGAGCAATAAAAATGATCATGGTTCTAAAGCAAATAGGTCATGGGTGTTTAATGGAGATGATATAACCGAGATGATTTATCTTCATGCAGCAATGTGTGAATCCCTAAGGCTATACCCTTCCATTCCACTAGTCCGAAGAGGGGCTCTAAAGGACGATGTACTTCCGGATGGAACGGCGGTGGAACCTGGAATGATGATAATATTATCTAATTACGCAATGGGACGAATGGAATGGGTGTGGGGAAAGGACTGCTTAGAGTTCAAGCCAGAGCGATGGATCGACGAGAATGGGAAACTAAACCATGAAACAATGTCTAAGTTAACGGCATTCAACATTGGTCAAAGAATTTGTATAGGTAAAGACATGGCAATTGTGTTAATGAAAACAACAGCTTCAAACGTGCTTTTCAATTTTCATGTTGAAGTATTGGACGGTCAAAATATCCTGCCAAGACAATCAATTGCTCTCCAAATGAGAAATGGGTTGATGGTTCGGATTAAGAAAAGGACTTCTATTTTTTAAAGTTGCATAGCTATAAATTACTTGAATTAAATAAGTACCTGTCTTTGGCTCTTTGCCCCCACTTTGGCCAACCTCACCGAGAAAGGTACACACCATATCCCCATTTATACCACAATTACTTGAACTTGTATTTTATTTCGTTTTTGGGGGAGATCCTTGTTCCCATCCATTATGTAAGAAAATGAAGGTAGGTAACTTACACAGTAGATTAGGTTTTATATATTACGTGATGTTTATCTATCTAGATATGTATTATGGTATATGAAATTGTAATGGAGCTAATAATATCAATAAAGTTATCAAATTTTTCCGCACATTGGATTCTATATTTTAATTAGAGCCACAAAAGAATTTCTAATGCAACACTTAATCTTAGGAATTCTAAGTACCATATGAAATATTTGAAGTTTTTTTTTTTTCAAATGTCTTTTTATGCAAAATACTGTTGAGATCTCTAACATAATGAGTGGTATTTGAATAGAGGTATCTTTCATATGACACCTTAATTTTGGAGTGTCGTTTTGAGAAATAAATAAATATACCTAAACCTAATTACTGACTAAGCACCCTTGTAACAAAAAGATAAAGAAGGAAGACCCGCCTACCTTCTTCGGTTCTTCCCTTCATCTTTTCATCCCCTTCGTCACGGTTTAGATCTCACTTTTCATTCTTGTTTTCTCAATAAGTAACTCATCCCCTTCATCTAATAAATCAATTATTAATTCCTCCTCCTCTTTAAATTTAGAAGGGGGCCAATTTGGAATTTACAAAATCATTTTTATAAGAAGTGCAATTGCGAAAACAAAAAAATTAACTATTAAAGATAAGCATACCTCTTCAGGCTCGATGGTCTTGTTGTCTTCACACTAGTTGACCCGTTGGGCGTTCGGTATTTTTTTGAATTATTGACGTTAGTCAACTGATGTCAATTTTTTGGATCATCAGCGCTGACCTCCTTTGCCTGCGAGGCAGGGCTACGGTGTGAGGCAGAGCTTTTGTTTGTTTTAGCGACGAGCTGTCATGATCCCACTTAGCATTAAATACTAATGTTATTGCGTCTACTGCATCCGCTAGGCATAATAAATTAGAGATGAAGCATCAGTTGGGCATAATAAATTGTGTCTTTAGTGCAGAATAACTGATAAAAAATACAGACTCTGATTTGTGGTTTGCTATCGAGTTAAAGAAATTTAATAGTCGCGTCATTCTAGAAGAATGAGGGGCAAAGGGGTTGATTGTGAAAGATCTCTTGTTCATATTATGAGATCGTGATTGGATCTTCTCGTGCAACTCTAAAGCAAAAGAAATTGGAGATGAAGCATCACAATAGACTAGTTTCTGGCACGACGACTGGCCCAGAACTCGAGGTTTTAAAACTAGATTCCTTTTTCTTTGGAGAGTCACAAAGAAAGAAGGCATCAATTAAGATAATTTGGCGGGTCCTTTTTGAATACTTATGGAACCTACACTTATCTAGATCTATCAAAAGCTAAGGGATTGATTATTTCTCTTATGTTCTTAATGCAACTACATAGGCGTCACCAACTATGTCCTCCAATGATGACACTACAACATGGAAGCCTACAGATTAAATTTTCTCAGTTAACTCCCTCTACCAAGCTTTAGGTTACCCTTCTTCTAGCATTTCAAAACACTATAGTCCCTTCCAAGGTTTCCTTTCTTCTTTGGGAAATTGCTAGAAACTCGGTTCATACTCTGGACAAATTGATCAAAGTGGGTTAATCATTCTAAACCGTTGCTTACTCTGCAATCAGCATTGTGAAACCATTAATCATCTTTTCCTGCTTTCACCATATACCTAAAAAAAGTTTGATCGTCCCTCTTGCAGTCATGTGCTATTACTAATACTTCCCCACTCCTTCACGTTTTACAAGAATGGGCACAAATAGTAAAAAAGCCAGCAAAAGCTTTTTGCTGATCTACATCCTGCTGTTATTACTTGGTTGATTTGGTATAAAATGTTGTTCCTCTGGTTATTATCGATAAGTCGATATCTCTCTGTCTCGTCTTGATTAAGACAGAGTTTTCTTTCTCTAATTTATAGAGAGATAGACGATCAGCGAATAATGATTTATCAGCATTCCTTCTTTCGGATTAACCGAGTTAGACAGACGCCAATGTAGTCGAGGCGAGAATAAATTCTCTTTCCTTAAGACATTTTACGCCCCCATAACAGTACCAAACGATAGGGTTATGCCTTCGGGATACAATGACTTTCCTTTCAGAATTTTAAGATGGTACTTCTATATTCTGAAAGTGGACGAACCTTCGTAAGTATTACGAGCTCTTCGACTAATGCGAATGATCTTCTAGATGCTTTAAAATTCACTCGAAACTTCTTTCTTCATTTTTCTAGATATTCCAAACACACTAGAATATACTAGAATTACTTCCCAATAAGATATTCCAGACACAGCAAAATACTGATTGTTAGAAGAGAAAAAAAGAAGAGAATGAATTTGATGTGAAAAATGAAGTGGATTTGGTTGGTTTATATAGGAATCGAATGGGTGCATTTGTCTTTTGGGTTCAAAGGACATAACCCTTCAAATTTGCGGACCCAACTAAAAATGAGAGTCGGTGCAATCTGGGCCTTCAGTTTTCCCCTTGAAAACGCGGAGCAAACGCCATCCGTTAGATGGAAAATGATTGTCCCGAATTCGTGCCCAGCAGAGGATCAAGATGGTCGTTGGATGGGGATCTAAAGAGATCCCGCCTACTGCCCGACGCGGAGCGAACACCCAGCGTTGGATCTTGCAGATCCAACGCTGCTGGATGTGTCCCAACGCAATCCCGAGAGAGTTCGCGCGCGTCCATTGGATGTGCTCGGGTAGAACGCCAGCCGTCCAGATCTAGACGTGCTGGCTTCGACCAAATGGCCCCCATTCCGACTTGTCCTCTTTGACGCTTTAGTCCCTATTTCAACCGATCTCCGTCCAAACTTTAAACTTGAATTTCCCATTCATCCGGAATCGGATTTGAGTGATTCTTGGCTCTTAATTGAAGAGCTCGATGTGACGAACGCAATGACACATTCTGTTTTTGAGTTTGACGAGTCGGGTCGAGCCAAGATCGGCTCCGATTCCAACAATCCCCCACATGAATGAAATTCGAGGGTTTTCTATGATATATGCAGACATACTATACTGACAGAGTGACACTGACAGAGCTTATATGTGGAACTTCGCTGCATTTGAAGAAGGTAGTCTTTCGACTTCGAACCTTTCTTAGTGAGTAACTATATCATCTACAAGGACGATGAACTTTCGTCTTGAACTGAGTCTTGGGAATGGTAAACCAAAATAGCTATCACACGGCTAATCCCTTACTTACTTAGGTTCTCGGTTGTGTTCATTTTGGCCCTGAACAATCCCGATTTCGTGTGTGCTTTGATGAAATCGGCCTAGACGACCTTCCTATAGAACCGGCATCAATTCACACACATATAAGTTATCCGTAATAAGGTATCCTGCTATACCTCAAGTTCGAATCAAGTTCGAAGTTTTTGAACTCATTAAAAGCTTAATGCTTAGTCTCTCAATGCAGGCAACACTGTTGTCATCCTAAGAATGGGTAAGAGATAGAAATCTCTTACAGTGTTACTGTCGAGTCAGAATATAGCTTCAGTTGCCCTTTGAACCTAGATCGTGGGATCTCGAGTCATCTAGGTAGGGTTTCACCATGCCTTTACTCATTTACTTTAGGCGTTATCCCCATTCCCCTTGATGATGCAACTACTAACTCTCTACATAACCCTTTTGTAAATGGATCCGCGAGGTTATCTTTGGATCTTATAGAATTTATACTTATGATCCCTTCAGAGAGGAGTTGCTTAACGGTATTATGTCTTCAACGAATGTGTCGAGACTTACCGTTGTACATCTTGCTATGTGCCCGTGTAATCGTTACTTGGTTATCGCAGTGAATATTGATTGCAGGCACCGACTTTGGCTATATTGGAATATCTTCAAGGAACTGTCGCAGCCACTCTGCTTCTTCCCCTATTTTATCTAGAGCAATGAATTCTGAATCCGTTGTCGATCGAGTAATGCACGTTTGCTTCAAAGATTTCCAAGATATGGCAACCCCTCCCAGTGTAAACACATATCCACTGGTAGACTTAGTGTCATCGGTACCAATATCCAATTCGCATCTGCATATCCCTCGACTGCGGGATATGTTGTATAATGGAGTTCGTACTCCTTCGTCTTCCTTAGATACCGTAACACTCTCGTTATAGCATTCCCGTGTGTGTTATTCGGGTTACTCGTAAATCTACTTTGCTTACTACCTAAGTAAGGTATGTCTGGTCGAGTACAGTTCATAGATACATCAGACTTCCAATAACTGGGAGTACTCTAACTATCTTACTCCGTTACCTGTATTCTTCATTAAGTGAATACTTGGATCTATCGGAGTATTCGCCACTTTTAGGTCATCTGTGCTGAATTTGTCTAAGATTTTCTCAACATAATGCGCCTGAGATAAACTTATCTCTTCAGCCGCTTTAGAAACCGTAATTCCAAGAATGACCTCCGCTTTCCCTAAATCTTTCATGTCAAAAATTTTCGAAAGCATATTTTTAGTTGTATTAATGACATCTAAATTATTTCCCATAATTAGCATGTCATCCACATACGAACATAAAATAACACATCCTTTAAAAGAGATTTTTGTATAGACACATTTATCACATTCGTTGATCTTGAATTCGTTTGATATTAATGTGTCATCAAAGTTTAAGTCTCACTGCTTTGGAGCTTGCTTTAGGCCATATAGTGATTTCACTAACCTACACACTTTCTTTTCTTGATCCGGAGCTATGAACCCTTCTGGTTGGTTCATGTAAATCTCCTCTTCGAGTTGTCCGTTTAAGAAAGCGGTTTTCACATCCATTTGATGAATTTCCATATTGCATAAGGATGCTATAGCTACTAACACTCTTATTGAGGTGATTCAACTAACTGGATAATAGGTGTCGAAATAATCTAACCCTTCTTTTTGTCGGAATCCCTTTGCGACAAGTCTTGCTTTATACTTGTCTATAAATCCATTTGTTTTTAATTTCTTTTTGAAAATCCCTTTGCAACCTAGAGGCTTACATCCCGATGGTAGGTCTACTAGCTCCCATGTGTGATTTTGCATGATGGATTCAATTTCACTATTAACTGTTTTTTTCCAGAATGGAGCTTTTGGAGTAGCCATTGCTTCTGCGAAAGTCTAAGGTTCATTTTCTACCATATAGGTTTGAAAATCAGGACCAAATGTCTTAGCTATTCTTGTCCATTTGCCTGTTCGAGGTTTGAGTGTTGTTTCCTCGATTTCCATATCATCTTCTTTAGATGTTTCTGGAGTTTTCCTCTTTCTCATCTCTTACACGTTGTCTACTTTCAGATGGGACTTCTGAATTCTGTTTGAAAGGAAAGATGTGTTCAAAGAACTTAGCATCTCTCGATTCCAGAATGGTGTTTACGTGTATATCCCCAATTTCAGAGTTCTGTATTAGAAATCTATAGGCGCCACTATTCATTGCGGGCCCTATGTATACACAGTCCACAGTTTGAGGTTCTATCTTGACCCGTTTAGGAGGAGGAACTAATACCTTCGGTAGGCACCCCCACACTTTCGTGTATTTAAAGGATGGCATCCTTCCTTTCCATAGTTCATATGGAATTTTTCCTGTCTTTCTATGTGGTAACTTATTTAATAAGTGATTAGCCGATAGTATCGCCTCCCCCCACAAGTTCTGAGGTAAACCAGAACTAATTAAGAAAGCGTTCATCATTTCTTTTAACGTTCTGTTTTTCCGTTCTACTAAACCATTTTGTTGAGGTGTATAGGGAGCAGTCGTTTGATGAATTATGCCATTCTTCACACATATCTCGGCGAAAGAAGATTCATACTCTCCACCTCAATCGTTTCTCAAAGTCTTAATCTTTTTATTAAGTTGAGTTTCTACTTCGGTTTTATAAAGCTCGAACATTTTATTAAGTAGAGTCATCGATAAAGGTGATGAAGTACTTTTTTCCACCTCTGGTTGAACAATCTTCAAGTCACAGAGATCACTGTGAATTAAGTCTAGAGGTTTTGTGTCTCGTTCTATTGATTTGAACGATGTCTTAGTCATTTTTTACTCTACACATGTTTAACATGTTCGTCTTGAGTCAATTTCGAATTTCGGAATTAACTCCAAGTTCATTAACTTCTTTAATGACTTATTATTCACATGTCCTAGCCTTTCGTGCCATATATTGGAGGGCTCAACAATATAAACAGAATTATTAATTTTATTAACAATAGACGCATTTGGCGTTACAAAGGCTACATTTAATTTAAATAACCCCCCACATAAGTAGCCCTTCCCAACATACATCCCATTCTTAGAAGTGACGAAGTTATTAGACTCAAAGACTAGTTTGAACCCATTCTTTCTTAGAAGAGAACCAGAAACCAGATTCTTTCGGATGTCTGGAGCATGGAGTACATCGTTCAAAGTTACTTCCTTTCTTAAAGTGAACTTTAGTATGATCTTCCGATTTCCTCTGGCCTGAGTGGTTGAGTCGTTTCCAATGAACAGGGTCTCTCCTTCGGCTACTTCCTTATAAGAAAAGAAAAGGCTTTTGTCACCACAAAGGTGATGAGTTGCTCCGGTGTCGACCCGCCACTCTGTTTGGTTGTTAACCAGGTTAACTTCAGATACCACATCACAAAGGTTCAATTTTTGAAGTTCTCAGACACTTCTTCAACTTCAGTAATCATAGCACATAGATTCTGATTTTCAGTGTCTTCTACTAGCGAGGCTTGGTCATTTGCCTTCTTATGTCGCTTGCCAGATTTGGAGCGACAATCGTTAGCTAGATGGCCCTGTTTGCCACAGTTGTAGCATTCGCTATTGAATTTCTTTTTCTTCGGCTTTCCTCCGTTCTTAGACGGATGCTTACGCTTTGAATTCTTACTTGGACTCGCCTCTACGACGTTCACATTAGAGATCTTTTTGATTTTTGCTCGGCAATGCGACTGTCCTCTTCGAATCAAAGCTTTAGGATGAGTCCTTCAAGACTCATATCCTTGTTTTTACGGTGGAGATAATTTTTGAAGTCTATCCACCCCGTGGGTAATTTTTCGATCAAAGCTCGAATTTGGAAAGGTTCATTCGTTATCATATTCTCTGCCTGTAGTTCTTGTAGGAGACTTTGCAGTTGTTGGACTTGGGCATCACTGGTTTTGAATCAGTCATCTTGTAGTCCAAGAATCGTCCTACGATAAAAATTTTGACACCCGACTTTTCAGTTTTATACTTATTGATAAGAGTGTCCCACAGCTATTTAGAAGTTTCTAACCGAATGTAGATTATAGACTCCGTCGTCTATACAGTTCAGGATGTAATTCTTGCACAAGAAATCATCTTGTTTCCATGCATCTATTTCAGCGGAACGTTGCGCCTCATCCTCTATTTCTGCATGGCTGGTCTCTCTTCGGTTAAGTATTTAACCAGACCCAATGTCGTTAGGGAGAACATCATCTTCAACTTCCATTGGTTGAAGTCATTTCCCTTGAACTTCTCTAGTTTTCCCCATTCGTGGTGTTTGGCGGAATAACTCGTAGAGTAGTTCTTGTTTCTTGCCATTTTTTTCTGAAACACATAGAACATAAACCTAATCAATATCTTATAACCAGAGAAATAATTGTTATAAAATGTCTTAAGACTACAACGACATTCGACAAAATACTCCAGAGCACTTTTAAAAGAATAGGTGTAAATCCCATTCCAGGTATCGAGGAATTACACATTTTCACAGATGAAGTAGTCAAGTTTCGAAATTCGAAATTAAACCAATGTTTAACAATCAAAAAGTCGTTAAATTGGTTTCCTATCGTGGGCGTGTAAAAATAGGATTCGTTCATTGATTAATTCCATTTTCTATGTTACTAAAAGTACTTGTATTTATTTCTTTCAGTTCAAGCATCTTTGCAAATGCTTTAGTTATTAGTGGCACTCAAATAAAAAAATAAGCCCTTCGTGACTTTATATTTTCACTTATAAAAAATGAGTTCTATATGTCATATGGTTTATCATTATCTCAACTAAAACTTGGGGTTATTTGCGTGTTTCTTTTCAGAACTGGAAAATCTTTCCGGTATCATTAACCAATTAGGTCTTTGCCTATTTGTGACGTTGTAACAAAGTAGAGATCCCTGGTCACACTCAAGACTTAGCTGTTTCTTTTTCATGGTATTATAGTATGAACTAACGAACTATATATAATTTGTTGTTTTTTTCATAGGACCAGACAAGTTGGACAACTTGAGGAAGCTAACAAAGTCATTCCAAAAGCAGACGCCAAGTGGAGCAGCAACACCTCAAGAGGACAACGATGATGATATCCGAGAACATGAAGATGTTGATAACCAAGATAAATGGTTGATCATTGATATGGTAACCTTTTGCTATCTTTCCATTTGATTTGCATTAGTATCAATATTAGGCATGTTGAGAAATGGTTGACCTTAAAATTTTCTATAAAATAGGGTGATTTTGGGGGGTTTATAACGGAATTGTCGAAGTAAGAATGAAAGGTCCGTATAGAAATAAAATGGATGATTTGAACACTTCACATAGAAGGGTGATTTTGGGGGGTTTATAGCGGAATTGTCGCCTATGGGCACAAAGGCAGTCCTCTGGAGTATAAGGAGTATGTCGTTTATGCCCCGAAAGAAGGGTAGCCTTTGCCTTCTCTTTCTTTCTTTACTTTTTATCTCTAGGTTGATTGTCCCGAAAGGTTATGTTCGATGATGTGTGGTGTACAGGTGACTACAAGGTAGTGATGGACACAGATGAGCAGGCAGAGCGAATTGTTTTCCCTTGAAGACATTTAGTGTGTGAGTTTTGAAGTCTTGAAGAAACGAAGAAAATGCTAAAATATGAGTTGGGTATGTTTTATGTGTTAACCATGTAAAGTTTTGTTTGTTTTCTTATACCTTGTGAATGACACGTTCAAAACTCTACTCGGTTTCTTTGTAACCTTAATTTTGTAAAGTGTCTAAAATAAGATCTCTAAGTTAGAATATATTCTCATTGATCGTAAACATCTATTACATCTCTTTACCTCCAAAACAATTTAAATCCTATCAATTACACCATATGTTTATAAGTTTTTCCATTATGTTCTCTTATTGTGGATGTTGCGGGAAATTTCTACCACGTAACATATTCCATTTTGACGTATTTTCTTTTGGTCGCATCTATGAAAATAATATTGCTTGTAATATTTATTTTCAAATTTTTGAGACCAATAAGAAAAATATATTTTGTTTTGAAAATGGACTGCACCGTGCCGAAGGCAACGGCTATACCTAGTATATCAAAAGATATAACTACTAGACATAAATTTTTAAATTTAAATATCATAGAACTAATTTCTGATTTTAGTTGGTAATTGTACAAAAATTCCAACAATTTCTTGTCTGTGTAAGGCTCTGGATTGCTTTCTTAGGAAACATTCCATTTTGTTCACTTAATGAAACTATGATATCTTTTAAAAAAAGGTGTTTATTCCATTGTGATCTTGGTAAAGCTAAAAAACTTGTATAATTTTTTGATTGGTTCAATTATAATATTTAGTTTTTTTATATAACAAGTCCTATGTTATATTTACAGAATTTCTTTGTTTGTTTTGGGTGGTGCTGGTAAGACAAACTTGGACGGCTCAAGTAAGTCTCACGATCTCATTATAATTTAGATTAATTGTTAATTAGCCATTCCGTTTCGAGAGTGAGGAGATACGGTAGAGACTGTAAAATGATTGTAACCTAATAAATGTTTGAGGTGAGGAAGCAGTTGGTGGTTTCCATATTAAGTCGTTGTTGGGGTAAGCTTTAAACTTAGGGCGATTTGCTGTTAAGACCCACTTTCCTGTAATTGACTTGTTATTGGACTCTTTTTTTCCAGTGTTGCATTTTGGACTCCCTTTTAACAGAATATTTCGAGACTATTCCGTCTCTAAAGTGATACCTAAAAAAACTCTCACTCAACCTTTACATAATCAATACTGCAACATGGACCCCTTAGTTTATTTAACTTACGGAGATGATTGTTGCCGGGTGTAAGGAGATTGTGAGTCAAAATATTCGGTCTGTATGATCTCCAGGACCCATCTGGACCAACTCAACCTGTCTTTTTCTTCTATATAAATCATCTTCTTTTTCCATTTAACAACACCCACACAAACCCTAATACCCAAAATCACCTAAAATCAAGAGGATGGTTAATTATCAAATTGAAGATTGTGCATCAAGTGTGGCTGATATCGTTGCACAAGTTAGGAGGCCAACAAATCATCTGACAAAAGCCAATTAGTTTCAGATTTACATATCAGGAGCTTTAAAGTTCTCTCACAGTTCATTAATGTCTTTTTTGGTCAACTTACAAAACTCACAATTTCCTCTCTCTCTCTGTCTCTCTCTAAAATCAACGTTACCGCACACAATCTCCCTCTCTCTCTCTATCACTGTAATTTGTTTCTTTGAGAGCTTCAAATTAAGTTTCAAACTATCTGTTACATCATCATATTCAATTTCCTCGTGATTTCATAAAAACAATTATTTAATTTTGTTGATTTTGCAAGGATAATTATTTAATATGCGACCAAATTGGTCATTAATCATTTCATTGCCCATGGATGTCCTCGAGATGCATTAACGACAATTACAATAAAATTAGGAAAATTGATGCGTTTCGCCGGAAGCGTGAGTACGGAGTGAATGTAAAGATCGTAACAAGTAACTAGGAAGATCCGGATCACCACACTTTGATAAAGTTGCCACCACAAAGTGATAAAGAAACCGTTTGACCTAACACCACACCTGGATAAAATTTCCACCACCAGATGATAAAGACGCTCGAAATCCACCACCAATGGCTCTACAATTTACAGTGATAAGGAAATGATCTAAACTGATCCAAAGTTGCCACCACAAAGTGATAAAGTTGCCTCCACAAAGTGATAAGGAAATGATCTAAACTGATTCAAAGTCACAAAAGACTCTACAATTTCTCAAATTCGTTTTCTGATATTCCATTGATAATAAGCCTCATTATATAGATGAGAATACATTAAATGAGATATAAAAGCTAGTCTACATGCATAGAAACTAGACACATTGGAAACAGCTTAGTTTAAATGCATGAATGTAGAAAGACGAGACTAAATTTAATGCAGATTACTAAAAACGAAAATGACTCTTCAAATCTTCGAGAACCTTCTTTAAAGATATTTATCCATTTGAGTGGTCCAACTTCAATAAAGTAACGCTCAGCCCATTGGTAGGTGTGTTTGTGTATTCTACCTTTGTTTGCTCCAGCTCTGGCTGATTCAGCACTGGTGCTCCCGCATCAGACTCTCCGTGTTGGAAAGAATTTGTCCTCAAATCTGATAGCTCCTCGTCTTCAAAATGGGGAGAAAGATCACCCACATTGAAAGTGCCTGAAACACCATAGTCACCCAGAAGCTCTAGTTTGTAAGCGTTATCACCAAACTTCTCAAGTATCTTAAAAGGACCCTCTGCCCTTAGCATCAGCTTCGACTTGCGTTTCTTTGGAAACCTCTCCTTTTTTAGGTGTAGCCAGACCAGATTACCTGGTTCAAAAGACTTAGCACGTCTGTTTTTGTTGGCCTTTTTCTTGTACTTCTCATTGGCTCTTTCAATTTCTGCCCGAACATTCTCATGTAGCTTCTTCATTGTAGTTACCCCTGCCTTTGCTTCAAAGTCTACCTTAAACCCCAAAGGTATTGAAATCAGATTAATAGGAGTAAGTGGATTAAGACCATAGACAATCTCAAAAGGTGAACGTCTTTTCGTGTAGCTTATTGACCGATTATAAGCAAACTCAGTTTGAGCTAGCTTCAGATCCCATTCCTTCAAGTTCTTCTTTATCAAGCCTCTCAAAAGAGTAGTTAAGTATCTATTTGTCACCTCTGTTTGACCATCAGTTTGTGGATGACAAGAAGTACTAAAAAGAAGCTTGGTACCAAGTAACCTCTACAAAGTCTTCTAGAAATAGCTCAAGAACTTTGAATCACGATCAGACACAGTCTTAGGAATACCATGAAGGCGTACAACCTCCTTAAAATACAAGTCAGCAACCATACTAGCATCATCATTCTTGTGACAAGGAATAAAATGTGCCATTTTGCTGAATCGATCAACTACCACCATGATAGAATCTTTTCCCCTCTGAGTTCTCGGTAGTCCCACAATAAAGTCCGTGCTCACATCATCCCAGGACTGTATGGGACAGGTAAAGGAGTTTACAGACCTGGTTGGAAATGGCTTTTCATCCTTTGACACGTGACACACCTTTCTATGATTGAATGGACATTCTTACCATCTTGGGCCAATAGAAATGCTCCTGAAGCATGTCCAATGTTTTGTTAATCCCAAAATGACCAGAAAGACCTCCGCCATGTTCTTCACGAATCAGCAACTCCCGAACAGAACTCCTTGGCACGCAGAGCTGGTTTCTTTTAAAACAAATCCATCTTGCAAATGGTATTGATTTGTAACTCCCCTTTTGCACTCATTATAGACTTCAGTAAAGTCTAGGCTTCATCATATAAAGTCTTCAACAAATCGAATCCCATAATCTGAGAATCTAGAGTAGAGATTAAAGCATACCTTCTTGAGAGTGCATCAGCAACGATATTCTTTTTTCCAGCCTTGTACTTTGACACAAATGAGAAAGATTGTAGAAATTCTACCCATTTAGCATGTCGGTTGTTCAACCTGTGGTGGTTGTTTATGAACTTCAGTGCCTCATGATCAGAATGCAAAACGAACTGATCTGGCCTTAAATAATGCTCCCAATGTGTTCGAGCTCTTACAATGGCATAAAACTCCTTATCATAGGTCGAGTAGTTCTTCTGTGCCCCTGTAAGTTTCTCACTAAAATAAGCGATGGGCCGTTGTCCTTGGATAAGAACAACTCCTATACCAACTCCACTAGCATCACGTTCAACTTCAAACACTTTATTAAAATCTAGAAGTGCTAAAATAGGTGCTTCACATAGCTTCTGTTTCACCACCAAATGCCTTTTGGGCAACACTGCTCTATTTGAACATGTCATTCTTCTAGCATTCATTTATTGGCACCACGACAGTGCTGAAATTTTTCAAAAAGCGTCTATAGAATGATCCAAGTCTATGAAAGCTTTTTACATCAGATTGGGTTGCCGGAACTGGCCAACTCCTTATAGCTTGAACTTTGCTTTTATCAACTGAAATCCCCTTCTCTGAAACAATAAAACCAAGAAACACAATGCTAGAAGTAAAGAACTCACACTTCTCTGGTTTAGCATATAGCTGGTTTCTCCTTAACACCTTGAAAACTTCCTTGAGGTGTTCTACATGCTCGGCTTCATTCTTGCTATAGACAAGAGTATCATCAAAATAGACCACAACAAACTTTCCAATTAAGTCTCGCAGGACCTGATTCGTAAGTCCATGAAAGTGCTGGGCGCATTTGATAATCCAAATGGCATGACTAGCCATTCAAACAATCCACTCTTTATTTTGAAGACAGTCTTCCATTCACCACCTTCCTTCATTCTGATCTGGTGATATCCACTCCTCAGATCAATCTTCGAAAATACCTTTGAGCCATTCAGCTCATCTAACATGTCATCCAACCTGGGTATAGGATAACTGTGACGCCCCGTGTCCCAAAATAGACACGACCACGCCCCGGCAACTCACAGACGAGACAAAAATCCGGCAGAGTCTCCTCTGTAAATCGAAACGGTCGCACCTATAAAACCAGTCATGCAAACCATAAATTCGCATACACAGACATAAACTATTGAGCGGAAGCTAAACAAACTCAACTCAGTTTCGGATCGAAACCCGAACCACAAAAATACAAACGCCTCATAAAACGCCGGTAGAACTTATAAAAACCTCTAAGTGTTACTTATATACATATTAGAGTTCAGTTCTGCAATCACTACATAACTTTAAAATAATGGAAAGCCAATAAATGAAAATCAAAGAAAACGACGCAACACCTCTAGCCTCGTCAGACAAAATCACCGGCTGGAATACAACTCCGCCTCGAGGCTACGACAAAGCACCTGCACACTAATAACTGGTAGGGGGTCAGAATACTCACCGACACGAGTTATTCTTATAAAAGACCAATCCAAAACCCATCACGTTTTCAAAAATTCATTTAATAAGTTGTAAACATCATGACAAAACGAGTTATCAAACCAGTTACAATATATACTATATACAAAACCATTTTCCTTAATCTAGCAAGCAATAGCAGTGATTAGCTGCCCACCCATGGTGCGCTCCCAATAAGAGGAAAGTTCCTCAGGAGAGCCTAGAGTGCGTTAGATAGTACTAGCACATTTAGGCACTAGCTAATGCACTAACGTATCCTCGAGAAAGAGACTTACCCCTAGCCGGTAAGCCCCTCTCCCACTAAGGGACTCCGCAATCATTGAAGAGTTTACCTCATGATACATATATACCGTAAGTATCTAAATACGTTTCACCGAGTTCGAATAAGAGAGTCGTCCCCCCTAATTACCATGGAAGGACCTGAACCTCATTCTCTTCGGTACCCTGTCATTCATCTAATGCGATCTTTCAAAATCAGTTTCATTCATTTATCAAAACCAATATTCATATTCAATTCATTATCTTATCAAACACGGAAGTAGAAAAACCAATAGCCATATCACACATAAAGCAGAGGGATTCTCAATCAACGTCACCTTCCAAGCGAGCGGTCAGGTGTACATCCCTGAGCCTCGAACTGGAGGCACGAGCACCAATGGCCAGCAAGTGAAGCACTCTACTCCCACGGGTCACATGACTAGTGTCGCCCACCTCACCAGTCTCACACGGGTCACACCTATGTCCACATGTCACCTACCCTCGATGGCTACGTGCCCGTAGGTTGACATAATCCGCAGTCGGGTACATACAACAAAATCCCAAGTAGTTCGCAATCATCGCAAAACAGTTCGAAAACATTTCTCGTATCGCATCAAAACATTTCAAGCATATTTTATTTCATCACATAAATCAAGTTTCATGCTACCTAAACTCCAGTTATAATGACACATATATAACTATAGAATCTAGCATATTCATTATCTATAAAACCATGCTGGATAAAGGATTCAGAACCCCTACCTGGCGGTACTTCAACTTCGCCAAAACTGTAGCATGATCGTCAACGATAAGCTCCGGCTCCCCCCCTCTACCAATCCATAAATAAAAGAGATAAACATTAGGTTCTTCGATAAGAACCTTCATGCAACAAAAACAATAATAAAAAGAAAACGATGAAATCTTAAAACATAAAACAAATCCGTAAATTTCGGAAGACTTCGAGTCAACCCGAAATTCGACCGGTCTTCTAACTTTACTACCATGTCCAATTAAGGTCGATCCAACCCTCTATGAAACTTACTTATATCCTTAATATTTTAGTTATTAAATGTCCTCGCCAGAAAACCAAGTGAGTCATCTTCGAAACTTGCCAAATACGAACAACAACCAAAACAGAATATTCCTAACAGCACACTGTTCGGTAAAACAGTCATAATTCTCTCGTAGTTATTTCGTTTCAACCCAATCTTATATCGTTGGAAAGCTTATATTATTTCTGATGTTTTCCTCTGAAGTGGTCTCCTCTAATTTAAATTAGAACCTCTCCGAAAATCACAAAACATACGCAGCAGTGCATCAGTTTCACTGATCGTACGCTGCGTGTTAAAACGCTCATATCTCTCTCATCGAACTCCGAATAATTCGTACTATACCTTTCTAGAATCGCCACGAGACAAGCTACAATATTGAAGAAGACTCAAACATCTGTTGGAACCTCTATGACTATCTAATACAGTAAAAACCGTAGGCAGTTTTCCGATTTCCTGAATAGCGCGTTGTTCGTTAAAACAGTCGGAACTCTCTCGTCCGAGATCGAAATGACTTGTACCGTACCTTGTCGGAAAGCTAACAACCTAATCTATAACTCTCATGTTTTGGGTAAGTCCAATTGGATAATATAACAGGCCCAGATTGTCGATAACAGTGGACTAAATTTCAGTCCCTCGGTTCGCCGTTCGATCGATAATTTAACCTAATCAACTTCTCTAACATTCTTAAATTCCACAATACATTTAACTTCTAGCAATCCCAACCTTAGAATTACATTAATTATGAAAATATCCCAAATTTCATACACATAAACCCTAGAGTTGAATTTATCTCAAAGAATTGTCAATCTCACCTTGAATTCTTTGATGCTAGAAAGATTACACTTATTTTGTTTAGTTCTCCTCCTTAATTGATTAGTCCCTACATATGCAAGTATGAACAGCTCCATTAAAACTAATTCAAACTCAAATCACCATGGATCTCTAGAGAGAGAACCAAAATTCTTACCAATTTCTCGGCAAAAGCTAGCTTGATCACTTCTTGAAGTTGGAATTTGACAAAACAAGTAAATCCCCTTTGCAATCTTCCCAACTCCTCCCTTGATCGAATATTTTTTCTTCCTCCAAACCCTAACCTTGCTGAAAAGTCGAGCAGAGAGAGAAACAAATTCTGATCTTTCTTTCTTTTAAGAAGTTTCAAAAAATTAGAGTTTAGTCCCTGAATTTGGCTGGATTGTAAAATAACCCCTAAATTATCCTCTTTGGTGATTTGGCCATTCTTTTGACTTGACCCAATTGTCAAATAGTCCCTAAACTAACCTTAAAGACATGGAATGTTACAATAACGATACTTGATGGTTATCTTGTTGATAGCTCGACTGTCTACACACATCCTCATCGACCCATCTTTCTTTGGTACAAGCAGAGCTAGTACGGAACATGGACTCGTGCTCTCCCTGACGTACCCTCGATCCATCAGCTCTTGCACTTGTTTCTGCAACTCCTTAGCCTCTTCTGGATTGCATCTATAAGCTGGACGATTTGGGAAAGGTGCATTTGGTAGTAAATGAATTTGATGCTCAATACCCTGTTTGGAGGTAATCCGGGTGGTAAATCTTTAGGAAAAACATCACTGAACTCATTCATCAATTCCAACATCAATGGATGAGAAATCACTTTAGCTCCCTCATTCTTTTCAACCACCAGCAAAGCAAAGACCTCCTTGTCGTTACCCATCTTCTTCATGATTTTGGTTTCACCCAAAAACATGTTCTTCTTGCATTTCTCCACTGCAGACTTAGCACACATAGTAGGTGATAATGGTGCCAATGTAATGTGCTACTTATCCTAATGAAAAGAATAAGTATTCTTGTACCCATCTTGTACAAGTCTTCTATCAAACTCTCAAGGTCTGCCAAGTAATAGATGACAAGCATCCATTGGAATAACATCACATACCACCTCATCATGGTAGTTCTTCCCAATAGAAAAGGAAATCACAACCTGTTTAGAAACTTGCAACTTGCTCCCATCAGTCAACCACTTCAGTTTGTACGGTTGTTGATGCTTTATAGTTGGCAAACTCAGCTTCTACACAAGTGTACTTGATGCGACATTGGTACAACTCCCACTGTCAATAATCACACTGCATACTCTCCCTTAATTGTCCAACGAGTTGAGAAAATGGTTTCTCGTTGTTCTTCTTCTATAGTCGGGACAGAGTGTAAAACCCTTCGTATTACTAATAATTCTCCATGGTCAGGTTGTTCAATGATCTCATCATCTTCTTCGCGAACTTTCTGATCAACAACTTCCAAATCATGAGAGTTCTGTTTTAGTTCTTCTTTAATCTCCTCAATGTCTTGGATGGTCATAACTCTTCGATTAAGACATTCAACCTGAAAATGTCCAAATCCTTGACACTTAAAGTACTTCTTCTTCAAATTCAAGTCCATAGGTTTTGTTGAATTCTGAGTTTTGGCTTTTTGATGCTGCTACTAACATCACTCTTCACAGCTCCCTTTGGAATCGAAGAAGAAACTGGATGGTAGGGTCTGGTGTATTACTTCTTCCTTACTTTGTTCTGTTTCTCCACCTTGATAGCAAGCTTCTTGACGTCATCAAGAGTCCAGAAAGGTTGCAGCTCCACCTAGGTTGAAATCTCATCATTCAAACCATGTAAAAAGCATACGATAGTCCTCTCTTGTGGTTCTTGAACATCACACCGTAATTGCAGAAGATCAAACTCCCCTGTATATTCTTCTACAGTCCTCTTCTCTTGGTGCAAGTGTGTAAGCTTTAGGTACAAAGCTTTCTTGTAATCATCGGGTAAAAATCTCCTCTTCATAAGTCGTTTTAGCTTTTCCCAAGACCTGATTCTAGTCTTGCCTTCTCTTAAACGTTGCGATTTAAGAGTATCCCACCAAAGGCCACCAACATCAGGTCTCTTCTCATCGTCATATGTATTATACTCAAATGCCCTCTGCATTGATCTTAACCAATCAAGAAAGACATCTGGATTTAGATTACCTTCAAAATCAAGAAAATCAACTTTGAATTCTTCTTGATGATGTTGTTGTTGTGGACGATTGTCTCTTCCCCTTCTTCCATGTCCAAACCTGACACTAAGATCAAAATCAGAACTAAGAGAAACACGTTCGTCGTTGCTAGAAGATGAACGGTCATCGTCTCTTTGGCAGTACTTGCATATTCATGCCATTAAAAACCCGAACCTTTTGCTACATTTGCTGCCTCATTTCCTCCATTTCTCTACCAATACGTTCAGCGTGTGCTTGGCCGAGAGTCAATCCCTTTGGAAATTCCATTTTAAATAAACAAGATAAATAGCTTCACTCCACCAACCTGAATTATAGCTCTGATACCACTTGATGCGTTTTGCCGGAAGCGTGAGTACCGAGTGAAGGTAAGGTCGTAACAAGTAACTAGGAAGATCCAGATCACCACACTTTGATAAAGTTGTCACCGCAAAGTGATAAAGAAACTGGTTGAGCTAACACCACACCTGGATAAAGTTTCCACCCCCAGATGATAAAGACGCTCGAAATCCACCACAAATGGCTCTTCCAAAACCAGGGGATAACGGAAATATCTAAACAGATCCAAAGTCACAAAAGACTCTACAATTTCTCAAATTCGTTTTCTGATTTTTCCATTGATAATAAGCCTCATTATATAAAGGACAATACATTAAATGAGAAATAAAAGTTAGTCTACATGTATAAAAACTAGTTACTTTGGAAACATCTTAGTTTAAATGCATGAATGTAGAAAGACGAGACTAAATTTAATGCAGATTATTAAAAACAAAAATGACTCTTCAAGTCTTCGAGAACCTTCTTTAAAGACCATATTTATCCATTTGAGTGGTGCAACTTCAGTAAAGTAACGCTCAACCCATTGGTAGGCGTGTTTGCGTATTCTAGCTCTGTTTGCTCCAGCTCTGGCTGATTCAGCACTGGTGCTCCCACATCAAAAATGGAGATCTCAGCTAGACCTCATTCATTTGAAAGGAAGTTCCTTTCGTGTCAATTTCCCGATTGCGGCGCATTTCAATGGTTGGAGTCTGAAATCGCAAAAGAAAATTTATCGGCTTCGTCGTCGTCAACAAGATCTGCATACCAAACAAATATGGTTGTATAGAACTTTGAGTAAACACAATATTATATTCATCATCATCAACATAATCTATAATTTATCATAAAAATTGTACAAATAGGCTTAGGAAACTCAAACAACACCATATCCATTAACTCAGAAACTACCATAGTTTTTGAAACCCCAAATTAAAATAGCCCTAATTGTGTAAACACCCAATTTAGAAAATCTTAATTTTCGAAAACTATGAATTTTCAAAACCCCCATTTTAAAAACCGAAAAATTATAAACCCTCAAATCTACAAAACCCAATTTTAGAATATCCCTAATTTTGGTAAACCCTAATTGTCAGAACCCCTACATTTTTTAAATCCCAACTCATATACACGTTAAGGCAAATCACAAAGGTGAAAGAAAAAACACCTTACAGCTTCCTGGATCTTGTTCTACCCATCATGTTGTAGTGCAAGATTGTTATCTGGTCTAATTAAGATATCATAAATGTTAATAACATTATGATTGCAATTGTAAGTGAAAGAAGTTGAAGAAAACTAAAATCTCACAATCGTAACTCACAACAAATCTCCCAATCGTTTCAGCAAAAAAAAAAAACTCCCAATCGTAACTCCAGGAAGAAGAAGTTAGGAAATTAGAAAGTAGTAGGTTAGTTCGTGGGTTTATTTAACTCGTTGGATTAACTACTTAGGTTAGGATAGGTAAAGTAATAGTATTTTCCCCTCTGAGTAGGGTAAAATAGTATTTTCGGTTGTCACGTATCTTTAAATTGTTATTTTTGAAAAAGGGAGTCCAGAGTGCAACATAGGAAATCGACAGTCTAAACAACAAGTCAATTATAAGAAAGGGGGTACAAACAACGTATCCCCCTTAAACTTATAATCGAAACTTAGGTGATGAATTGACACTATGTTGAAGGAGGTCTAAGAAGAAGTGAGTCGATTGAATGAGAAATGATAGGATTCATGGTTATAAATTGGTTTAAATGACCCAAGAGGAAGAACCGGGTGAAATAATGGTTCGTTTTTTTTACCAACAATAAAAATACCAATACAATCAAGTATCTCCAGGCATTTGGCGATGCCAAAAAAATGAAGAGGATCAATAATAGGAGCAACAAAAACGGTTTAATTTGGCCTACGCCAGAAACTAATATGGGAAGAGTATCAAAGATAAGAAGGAAATCTAAAGGAAGAGGAAACCAAATCACCATATATTATTATTTCTATGTTATGTTTGTTTAAAAAAAAATCTTTGATATGTTTCTATTTTATTTAACCTCCTCAATATTATAATTAAGAGCATCTCCAATGCAAAATTCACAAAAATCTCTATTCATTCTATTTGTCAAGTTCTAATTGAGATTCTCACTCCTAGGCGGCCTTAATAGAGATCCTCAATATTTTTTTTGTCTACAATGCAAAACTCTAAACTTATCTTATTTACTTATGTGGCATAGTTATTTTTGTCAATAAATAATTAGTTATTTTAGAAAATATAGAAGACTCGATTTCTATTGGTTGAAAATCAAATATTGATGAGTTGGACAATTAGAGATATCTCAAGAGGACACTCTAGAAATAGAGTGTCCTTTTGAGATATCTCTATTCCACCCTCGACACGTCATCTTAGAGATCCAAATAGAGTGTCGCATTGGAAAGGAGTTTTAAGAAAAAACTCTAAAAATCCTAGGTGGCACTCAGAGTTTTTAAGATTGAGTGTTGCATTGGAGATGCTCTAAGTTGAGGAGAAGTCTAATAACTCACTCCAGTCATTATATATTATGGTATAAGAGCTAAGAAAACTCTAACGAGTATAGTTCAATCCTATTTTACTTCTGCTTAATCGGTGGCAGTAGTCGACTCAATCACTACTGTCGCCAGAGTCAAAGTTGATTTTTTTTTTAAAATCTCAATTAAATTAAGATTAATACCATTTTTTTTATTCCTCGTATTCTCATCATATTTTGATCGCCATAATCACAGCTTGATCATCATCTTTGCCAATTCATTCAAGAAACGCTCTTTGCCTCTCTAAAATTTATGAAGTTTTCCTACTCATTGTAATTTCATACTCTCAGACAAGTTGGTTGGTTCATAGGCTCCTAATAACTGGGTTATGCAAGAAGAACAAATTCATGTTACCATCGATTGGTTCAAGACTTGATTTGTCGTTAAGTTGGTTAAAGTTTTTTGTGAACAATCAATATCGCAAAAAAGTCGTAAAAGGGGGTAGTTTAACTACGAGTAGTTATTTTGTTCCTTCCCGGTTAGGAAATCATCTCGGCCGTTGATTATCAACTTAATTATGTTCACTAAGTGCAATTTTCTTTCCGTGGGCCCCTGAACCCAAATTGGTTATGCTTACTAACTACAACTATTTTTTTAAGTGACCTCTGAATCTGTTGTGATTATGACAAGTTTGCTCGTCAGTATTGTCTTAATATTATTTGGTCATTTGCGTTACCTACACCAAATCAAAGCTTGATCAACAACTAATTCAATGGCCGTCTAAATTAAGAGTATGTCAAAGGTGAGTCTTTAATGCCATTATGGATAGCTTCCTAAGTGTTTAGAAAAATCGAAAAAATCTAATTTGCTTATTTTGGTAAGATTTTTGGAAATTTTATAGCCACAAGTGATAGTAGAATCAATTATAGCAAACCTAAGTTTGATGTTTTCAATGAATATTAAATACTTTCGAACAGATACAAACTTACCGTCAGAAATTTTGATTTATGGTTAAACTTGCATATATAGTTTGATGGTCAAGAATATCCAACTTTCTTATGGAACCTGATGGATATTAAACCAAATTAAATTGGAATCAATTGCTTTTAGTTGAAGATAATGGTGGAAGACGAAACAAAAGGAGTTTTATGTTTTTATTATGCACTAAATTAAAATATTTAAGTCATAGTATTATTATATTAGTAGTTACTTATGTTATGGTATTTAGAAAGTCAAGAGTTTTTTTCCATTTACTTAGAAGTAATTTAGTATTAACTTGAGCATCTATAAATACTCAAGCTTGTAATTTGTTTTAAGCAAGAAGTGAGAAAGAAAGTTAATAGAGTAAAGAGTTTTAGCCATCTCCTTCTTCTATTGTCTAGTTTTATTACCAACAAAGTGGCATCCGAGCAAGGTTAAAAAATTGAGTGAGAAAAAAATTGAGAGGAAAAAAATTGAGAGAAAAAGCTGTGTGAGAGATGGCAAGTAGTAGTAACAATATGGTTACACTAATTCCTCGTTTCAATGGAGAGGATTATGATTATTGGAGCAACAATTTAAAAGTGTTGCTTAAACCGATGGATTTATGGAGTTTTGCTGAGGAAGGTTTCACCATTCCTGATAATGAAGCGGCTCTAACGATAGTCCAAAAAAACTTGTTGAATGAAAACAGAAAAAAAGATAACAAAGCATTATTCCATATTTATTAAGCGATTGAGAAGTAAGTCTATGAAAGAATTGCTAATGCTGAAACTTCAAAGCAAGCATGGGAGATTATTCAAGTTGCATACAAAGGTGAGGAAAAGGTAAAAAAATGTACGTCTCCATACATTGAGATCGGAATTCGAAAAATTGGAAATGAAGGAAAATGAAAGGGTCCGTGGGGATATAGACCAAAAAAAAAAATCAAAAAAGGTTTAGGGTCCAATCTTGGTGAATCATGGATATTTAGTCCTTTTACTCTATGGACAAAAAACCCTTATAAATCCTATAGGATTTACTTTTGTGTCCCCTAAGCAATAAAGACGGAAATTAGATTGTTGCCTGCGCGAGGAGATTTTGTAACGGAAAGAATCCGTAATTTATGGGTTATTAATAGGAAATTTCGTTTTTTACCTACCCAACTTTCTCTCTCTTCTTTTAACGTTTTAGGTAAATCAGGGTTTTTACCTAAAACGAAACGGTGAAAAACCCTAAATCAAACACTGAATCGCCATCATCGAAAGCCAAGAAGCTTGCTGTTTCATCAACCTTCTTAATCTTTAAACATTTCGGTTGAGATTTCCGGTTCAGGTGAAAAGGTATTGATGAAATCCCTCATCGTTTAGTTCCGTCGTTTTTTTTTTTGAACCATCGTTACTGTCAGGTGAAAACCATTATAAATCCGGTTTTGCATGTTAGATTTTCATCATAAAGAAGTTAGTTGCATCGTTATGGTAAGATTTTTGGTTCGATTGTTAAGGTTTTTTTTTACGTTCTGATCCTATTATTGAAGTTGTAAGCTTAGTAATACAAATTAAATTTGTGATGAGTATTATAAATTACACATACTGTTATGTCATAATGAAGAATCGTTTTCATATGATTTCAAGTTGTTTGCTTTCATGATGTTACTAATCTTCATTTTATCATGTATAAATTACATGAAATTTCCTGTAAATTGTGATTCTAGGGTTCTATAATAATGAGAACATTTTAATTTCGGTTGCAGGATAATTCAATGGCACCGAAGACAAAAGTGACACCTAAAGCTACCAAGGTTTCTACACCTCTCAGAAGAAGTCCATTAAAAAGGAAAGCAGCAGAGGAAGAAGTAGTTCCTGCAAAGAAATCCAAAAACAAAGAAATCTTATCCAATTTAGAAGGTGAAGCTGTTAAAAAGACAAAAAATAAAACACTTTCTGTCAAAGAGGTATGATTTATGAGAAAGTTTTAATAATTTCAATCCATTATGTTAATTTATAGTAAAGTATAGATAATTTCTTTGTAAGATTGTTATTCTTACATATAAATGTTTCAAATTTATGTAAAAGGTTGGAGCAAGCTCAACAACAAAGAAAGGGAAGGAAAAAGAAAACAATTGCCGTACTGTTGACATAGTGGGTGAAAAGAAGATAATACCAGAGGGGAAGACTTTCAATCCTTTCAGATACAGCTTGAGTAAACCAATCGAATTGATTACAAGCCACCGTCAGTACATGACGGAAGAGATGAAGGAAGAGATTGGCAATACACCTTTCTCAAAGCTTTTTGATTCCATGGCAGAGGGTTTCATCCTTAGGGAAACTATAATACTCGTCCAATAAGTGCAATTCTAGATATTCTATGTCGATACAAAAAATCGACCAAGAAATTCGTTATTGGTGGAGTTGAGTTAGAGTTTAAACCAGAAGATGTATCCCTATTGCTTGGTATGCCAATGGAGGGTGCAGAATACGATGCTTTTCCAAAGTTTCATGAACAAGATCCCTTCAAGTGTTCCTTTCTAATGAAATATTTTGAAGAACCTATAAAAAAGTCAAGTAACAAAAACAAGGGGATTTCAAGTGCTTATGTTGCAATGGCACTACAGAGACGCATTAGAAACCATGAACCAGCAATCGAATTTGTCAGTCTTTTAATCATGTTGTTAGCAGCCAACTTCCTGTTTGCAACTTTGGCTGGTTTCACTCTTCTGCCAAGCATTTATAAGAACATAATGTCGAGAAGGGCTATCAATAGGGTGTCATGGCCAAGAGCCATACACTCTTACATGATGGAAACCATTGACAAACATGCTGAAGAACCAACTAAAGCATCTGGTTGTCTGTTACTTTTACCTGTAAGTATGCATACTTTACATGATCTCTGTTAGAATTTATTTATAGATAATATACTTTACATAAAATTATGTTTATAATAGTTTCGTGACGTGGAAATTTTACATTTTGTTTTATAGTTCTGGATATGCATGCACACATCACTTTATCCTAAGAATCCTTTGAATGCAAAAAAATATCCAAGGTTCTTGAGGTGGTCAGTTGATGCTTTTAGTAATGGAATGGAGATCGATATTGCCGGACTTGAAGAAGATCAGGTATAATTTCTATAACACTAATTCATATTTTAGCATAAAGTATATATAATTTATATTAAACACTGATAAATAAATACTATCTGATTCGGAAGAAATCATGAAATATATGTTCTTTACAGAAAATTTTGTATAATTTACAATTCAATAATAATTATGGCCATGAAATTTTGGGATGATGATTAATGTTAAAATGCAGGTAATTGTTAGTGTTGAAGAAGAAGATAATGAAGAAGAGCATGGTTTGCTCAAATTTACTGAAAAGGTTGATATTGAATTAACCTATGATCAGAAAATTGATATGCTAGAGATGATAGAATCTCTAAAGAGTGGAATGAAGTCTAAAGATGTTGAAATAGAGATGTTGAGAAAAGAAATAGCTCAGTTGAAGGATCAACTTAAGTTGAAGGAAAAAGTTAATGTGGAGGAATGTGAAGATGAAGGTAATGATGGAAATGATGAAAGTAATTTTGGTCTTGAAAGTAATGTGGAAGATAAAGATGTAGGTAAAGAAGATGGAATGGAAGGTGGGTATGAAAATAGTGAAAAAGAAGAAGATAGAGATGTTGAGCAAGATGTTGTTGATGATGGTGATAATCAACTGGATAGTGAGAATAACAATGATGGTGGCAACAACTTTTTTTTTTTGATGAAATTATGGATACTTTAAACGACATGGTGAGAAAAGAAATAGCTCAGTTGAAGGATCAACTTAAGTTGAAGGAAAAAGTTAATGTGGAGGAATGTGAAGATGAAGGTAATGATGGAAATGATGAAAGTAATTTTGGTCTTGAAAGTAATGTGGAAGATAAAGATGTAGGTAAAGAAGATGGAATGGAAGGTGGGTATGAAAATAGTGAAAAAGAAGAAGATAGAGATGTTGAGCAAGATGTTGTTGATGATGGTGATAATCAACTGGATAGTGAGAATAACAACGATGGTGGCAACAACTTTGGTGAGACATCTTCACTTTTGAATTTATTAGAAATTTTGGTATTACATTACATACAGTATGCATAATTTACAATTGTTATTTATATATATTGTAAATTATGGATACTTTAAACGACATTATGATTTATTTAGTTGATTTGCTTCACTACAACTATATAAATATGCATTATTTATCTGAAATTATTTTTTTTTTTTTGCACAGAAGTTGATGAAAATGTACCATGCACAGCAATAGTCAAGTATCAAGCGGTGGAAGACAGAGTTTATAGTAGCACACCAACGTTTGACCTTGGTATTGATGATAATGAGCCAAGTGACTTTGCTGGTATAGCAGAAATTGCAAAATCTTACAAAGGAAAAGATGAACAAATAGATGAAGATGATGATTTTGTAGAGCCTTCACCAAAGACAGTCAAGAAGCCAAGGACAAAGTCGAAAGCATCAAAAGGAGTAGGATCGAAACAAGATGAGGCTGTTAAAACACCTAAGCAAAATTCTCTTATCAAGAGAGTGAAGGAAGCCCCTAGGACAAGAAAGCATACTGAAAAGGCAGATCCAAAATTAATGGAAGGTAAGGTTACTAAGAAGCATGGTGCAATGTCGAAAAAGGAGGTCGGGAATGTCGAAACTGTGGAAGATACTAAGGGGAAGAGACCAGCATCAGATGAGGACGAGAAACTGTGCAACTGGAAGCAGAGCAAAGTATGGAAACAAGTTAAAGATGATGAAAAGGGGCTGTTGGAAGAGTTTAGCAAAGAAGGAAAAAACACGTAATTGGTTTAATAGATATTAAATATGTTATATTTTGTGAACAATGTTTATGTTGTTGAAGTATTAGTATTGTGTTTGTAACTGACATTTTGTGAGCTTTATCAAATATTATATTTATGAGTTTTAGTAATATTTCTATATTGACTAACAATAACACTCATGCAGAACACTTGTTTGGACAAATCAAATCATGAGTGAGATCAGGGGGAGACAGTTGGACCTACTAATGATGAATTGCGAGACAGATGCTCAGATTATAAATTGGTGGGCAAAACATTTATTATCTGAAGTAATGGTTGGAGCTGGACAAGTATTCATTCTTGGAGCAGAGTTATGGGTAAGTGTTCAGATAATTTATAATATCTTATACATTTAAATTTGTAAAGTATGCATAATTTACAATAAATTGTAAGAAAGTATATATTCTGAAAGGCATAATGTGTGCTAAAGTATTCATGATTTACCCAAAAACATGACTGCTGCACTCAAACAGTATACATATTGTTGCAGATTTATGTATACTTTTATGTTCAAACCACAACTTTTAGATTATAGACTGTAAATTATTTAAGATTTACATGAAATATATCATATTGTTTAATGTTTAATTTAATTCTTATATGATACAATGCAAACTTGATCCTTAAATCTTTAATGGACTTTGTACAGACAATGATAAAATGCAAGGCAACCAAAGCAAACATAAACGCATTATTCAAAGATCGGATTTTAAATGAGGTTGATAGAGGGCTGCTGTCGTATTTAGTTGCACCAATGTGTCATGCGATAATTACAGATGTAAGTAGGGGTATCCATTGGACGTTGCTTGTTTTTGATTATTATGATCAAACATGGACACACTACAACTCGTTGTTCTTCGACACCAAACTACGTAAAGTTTGCGAAGAAAATGCTAAGAAGTATGCGCACGAGATACTTGATGTGCTTCATGAAATACAATATGTTAGTCCTGAATTTAAAAAGAAATGTAAGGAGTTAAAGACGCCGTATGATCATCAACAAGGAGAGAAGTAAGTAACAACCTTGTTATATTTTTTTACATATTACTATTACACAGCTAGAATAACAATGATACATACTTCATGGTGGGCAATTTTTCATTAATTTATAAATGATGTACAGTGCGGATTGTGGTCCCTTTATTATGCTACATATGGAGTTGTTATTCATGAAACATTTCAAATGAGGAGTACAACAAGAATTTCTTAGTGATGATTGGACGGATTTAGCACAACGAAAGAGGGCGCAAGTTACATACGAGCTTCTGAATGAAACGAAAGATCAGTGGAGAAAGAATTTATAACTGTGTAGTTTTTAATTTTTTTGGAAGTTCTACAATTTTTGATCAAATGTAATATCAAACAGTATTTGAACACAAAATCAAATTAATGACAGATTCTCTCTATGGTTATATTTTATAAATGTTTGGATTGTGATTTAAATTATAGTAATTTATGTTAGTGATAATAAAGATAAATCAATTTATATAGTGTACTGATAAAAACTCAGTATGATTTCTTCGGAAGAATTCATCATGTTCCATAAATTATTATAATTTAATACAAAAATTATAGTGTGTATGATAAATCTGGACAACTGTCTAATAAATTATGTATACTTTAAAGTAAATTTTGCGAACATTTGGAATCAAAATTACACATTTATCATAAACAATGAAATTTTCCAATTTGTTTGTCATTAATAAGAACCGGAGATACATTGTTTATACTGTAACTGAAAAAATAACATCAAATATTAACCCTACATGTGGAGCGATTGTGGTAGGAAGGTTGCTTACACCTACCACATATCCTCAATTTTCTGGGAATGTTCCCTGAGCTCTCGATCCGTACTGTTCTTGGCATACCCGGTCTACGACGAATCAACGGTGGAAGTGTTTTTGATTCTTCATCAAATGAATGAGGCTCATCATAATTTGGGATTGGCATTATATGTTCCTGGTAAGTCTTAACATAAGACTCGGTTGTCCATATAGGATCATAGAAACAATCTTGTTGATCGTCAGCCAAAGTTTTTATGCACAACATAGCGTGCTCACTAGGAACCCATCTACCTGCCACCTTCTACATGTACAAGTAAGATTTAGAAGATCAACACAATGTGATGGATCAGAATAAACCTCAAATATGAGTGGTGCAGCCTGTGCATAATTCCAAGTAGCTGCACTATCATGTTTAGATTTCAAAAGATCAGTGATGGTTGGACACAAGAACGTAGTCCACTTCTTGGACAATTCACGTGCTACGTTCATCTTGTTCATTATATGGGTACGTATTGCATCCAACATTGCTGTAATTGGTAGTACACGAGCATATCTGATTTGATTATTAAAGGACTCCGATAGTTGAGAAGTTATTGCTGTGTACCTGTTTGAACAAAACACCATAATATAGTTATATCATGATCTAAAGAATTGAATAAAGTGTTTACATTACAATTACATTGTCCAAAAATACGATGCTGTATCTGACATTATACATAATGTCAGATACAGTATGATTTCAAAATCCTAAATTATGAAAAATTTAATAAGAAACATTTGTGATTTGCACCAACTTATTTTGTATAGTTATATTGATCAAACCTAGGACCGGGGAAGAACGAATCTGCCCATGATGCAGGGTCTAAGGATTGAAAAAATGCAGCAACTTTGGAACCACCCATCTGTATCATCTGGCTAATAGTATTATTATACTCAGACTCGGGAATAGCTCTGGCTGCCTTGAATATCAAAGATTGAAAGAACTTAATTTTCGAGCTCCATTAGCGAGTCTTAAATTGAGGTTGTTCCTCAGATGCCAAACACAAAAAGAATGGTTTGCTGTAGGGAAAATTTTCTTAACACCGTTGATAATACCGTTGTGACGGTCTGAAATAAAAGTATATGTCTTCTCCATATCCACAGCATTGCGTAAATGACCTAAAAACCATTCCCAATTAATGTCATTCTCGGCATCAACAACAGCATAAGCAAAGGGAAACAGACCTGGAATTACGAAATATGTTAGATAAATTCATAATACTGTAACCAAATATTACAAAATTACACCTAAAGCATAAGTAATGTATATTGGTTTTATAAACTTTGTTCTAAATTATGGAGGGAATATTAAAATTATGAATAATGACATTAAAGTATACAAACTGAAGACATATATTATTATAATTAGAACAAAGTTTGGGAACTAACCATTGTTTCCATCCTTAGCAACAGCAGCTAGAATGCAACCGTTGAAACGAGTTTTGCAAAAGGTTCCATCAACGTATATAACAGGTCTACAATATTTGAATCCAGCCATACAAACATGTGGTGCTATAAAAATTCTTTGAAATCGACGACTAACTTCGTCGATTTCTAATTGGACTATGATGTTTGGATTTGTCCGTGAAAAGGCATCAGCATACCATTTAAGTTTTGCATATGAATCTCCTTCCTGGCCAAATGCTTCGTTCATTGCAACTTTCTTCCCCTCATAAGTGTAGTAATATGGAAGTTGAACGCCGTAGTTTTTCAAGAAATCTTTCTTCAAACTTTTAGTGGAACGATCTGGACTTCTCGTTACATCATCAAGAATAAGTTTACCAACAAAAGAACTGTTGATTTTGGGTTTTTTGATCTTCTTAATGAAATCAGCACAGTCATGTTTCATTTCCAGATCTTTCAAAATGAACATCGATTCGCATTTTAATGGTGCCGAACCATGCACCCTCCATTTGCAATCTTCCACAGGACACACAGCAGTAACACGCTTTGTATCATTTTTCAAGAATTTGAAATCATGTCCTGTGTTAATACTATATTGCCTAAGAGCATATCGAAATGCTTTGGCACCACCGGGAAAGAGCTGTCCTACTTCTGTAAATATCTTATCCCAATCCTCTGATTTCAATTTGATTTGCTTAATTTGATTTGTTGATTCTGCCTGGGAATCCATCTGTGATAACATGTGGAAATAATTTAAATACAAATAAATTTAGCATAAAGTATATTGATGAATGATAAATTAATTGTACATTAGAGTAAAGTATATATAATTTATTCTAAATCAATCATTATGAATAACAATTTTGTGAATAATTTATGTTAAAGAAACGAAATCTGATTTATAATAAAGTATACATAATGTTGTATTGCGAACATGTAATTTATTATCCATAATAACGCATTCATTAACATCCTAATAAAGTATATATAATTTATTAGGAAATTATGAAATGGAGTTCACAAGGTCAAAATCATTGAGCTTCTGATGTTTGCCTGATTTACAATAAACTATGATACTTTATGATAAAGCACAGGAACTTATAATTCTGTTACGATGAACCGTACGGTAAAAACACGATTCAATTCTACAGAAGGATTGAAAACCAGATCTGAACAAAAAGTACAATCTGATTAAGCTTAATCTACATATCTTTAGAGGATTGAATCTTTCTGTATTAAAAAGTCAAGTAAGATTCAGTAAGGAATAGTTAATTCATCAAACCAGCTATCATTCAATAGATCCTTAGAGAGAGAAATAAAAACCATAGATTCATATCCATATGAAACAGAAACAATAAATAGAAGATTGTTTACCTGACTTTGATTAGCTCTAATGAAGTTTTAACAATTTCTTTGCATTAATGGAAGATGTATATTGTAAATCAACATCTTCATAAACTAAAACAAAATCAAAGAAAGTTATAATCATATGAATGTTTTACCTGATTAAGAATGGTGATTATGATTGCTGAATTTTTTATTCTGTTTTAATGGAGTTTAATGGAGGATTTACGTTCGAAACAGATGAAAGGAGAGCGTGAAAAGATGATTAGAAACTATACGATTTCAGTTACAAAACTTGCTTATTATGATAAGATCACGATTGCTTAATATAAAACGTGATTGGAGAGAGAAACAGTGAGATAAAAATGGAAAATATATTAACCGATTTTGATCTTATAACTGTTTAGATATTTAAGAAAGGTTAGTCTGGGTATTAATAAAGTATAATTATTCTAGGGATTTGTGATTGCTCTCTAGATTGAACCAAAAGGATTAGATATCTATTTCTAATATTATTTTGGTTTTTATACCCTTTATGGGATTAGAGGGGACTAAATCTCTTATTAGGGTCAGTTTTTTGGGCCATTTACCCAAAAATTCAAAATGAAATTGTTTCTGATTATTTTACAAGAGTAAACTATGTCGTTAATCAAATGGCATCTAATGGAGAAATTTTGGAAAATGAAAGAATTGTTGAAAAAATTCTTCGTAGTTTACCACAAAAATTTGATTTTGTAGTGGTGGCTATTGAAGAATCAAGAGACCTCTCTTCATTTTCTTTAGAAGATTTACAAGGAACTCTAAAAGCAGATGAGTTTAGAATTAACCAAAGAAATCTTACTCTTCCCGATCAAGCTCTTAAAACTCAAATTTCAAATATGGGAGACCGTGGTTCTTACCGTGGTCGTGGTAAAAATTTTCGAGGAAGAGGTTTTCGTGGTAGAGAAAGAGGTAATTTTTACTCAAACAACATTGATGCTAAAGAAGTTACCGAAATCAGTATTATAATAGAGGTGGAGGTCGTGGTTATCAAAGAGGAAGAGGTAGAGGATATTGTGAATGTTATAATTGTCATAAACCTGGTCATACTGCTAAAGAATGTCGGTATAAACAAGATAACTATGATGAATCTGGTTTTATGCATGAAAATAATGATGATGCGAATGAAAAAGATCATCCAGAAACATTGTTACTTGCATGTTATCATGATACTGATGTAACTGATAATGTTTGGTATTTGGACAGTGGAGTTAGTAAGCATATGACACGTAACAAAAAATTTATTCTCAAAATTAATTGAGTCAGACAGTGGACAGGTGAAAATTGGAGATGCTAGAACCTATAAAATAAGAGGTATTGGTGAAATTTCTTTTCACACAAAATCAGGCAATATTGAAAAAATGTCGGAAGTTTATTATGTTCCTGGCTTGAAAAATAATTTGCTTAGTATTGGTCATTTGTTAAGGAAAGGATATGATATCCATTTTCATGACAATACTTGTTTCCTATCAAGAAAAGATCTACTTGTTGCATAAATTGGAGTAACACAAAATAATATGTTTCCTCTTGAACTTCAAATTGCTAACAAGTCTTGTTTTTCAGCTGTTCATAACAATGGAATTTGTAAGTTGTGGGTATGGACACCTGAACTATGGAAGCTTGAAATTGCTAAAAGTGAAGCATATGGTTGATGGGTTGCCTTCGATTTATGAAACAAAAGAAGTGTGTGAGGAATGCCAACTCGGTAAGCAACATAGAGAACCATTTCCGAAAAAAAAATACTTGGAGAGCAAAAAAGGCCATTGGAATTGGTACATTCAGATTTATGTGGTCCATTTCTTGAGTCCAATGGAGGTAACAAATATTTTATTACTTTTGTTGATGATTTTTCAAGAAAAGTTTGGGTGTATTTGATGAAAGAAAAATCTGAGTCGTTCCAAGCTTTTAAAGAATTTAAAACGGAGATAGAAAAATTTTCTAGTTTGCAACTCAAAATCTTAAGAACTGATAGGGGACGCGAGTATCTTTCTATTGAAAAGTATTGCAAAGAATATGGTATAAGGCATGAGTTGACTGTACGATACACACCACAACAAAATAGTGTGAGTGAAAGGAAAAATCGTACAATCGTGGAAATGATAAGATGTATGCTTAAGAAAAAACATTTGCAACAAGATTTATGGGCTGAAGCAGTTTCTTGTGCAGTTTATTTGATTAACAGGTCTCCTACTAAAAGCTTGAGAAATTGCACACCTCATGAAGCATGGTATGAGGTTAAGCCGAATGTGGGTCATTTGAGAATTTTTGGTTGTGTTGCTTATGCACACATTCCAGATGCACTAAGAAAAAAAATTGGATGACAAATCAGAAAAATGTATTTTTGTAGGCTATAGTGAGAGGAGCAAAGCCTGTAAATTGTACAATCCAGAAACAAACAAAATAGTGATTAGTCGAGATGTTCGATTCGATGAAAGTGATACTTTTGAATCAAAAAGTGAAGGTCCTAATTGGTCTATAATTGAAGATGATATTGGTAGTGAAATCCCTTCATCTTCTAATATTCAATAAAATGATGATTCGTCTCAAAGTACACCACCAAGGAAGACAAGGAGCTTGAGGAAAATTTACGACTCAGCTAATCCTATTGATCTAAATAATGCTATATTTTTTGCTTTCTTTGCAGGTGTAGACCCAATTTCCTATGATGAAGCATCTAAAGAAGAAAAGTGGCAAATATCCATGGATGAAGAAATAAAATCAATTGAAAAAAAATGAAACATGGGAGCTTACTCATTTGCCTCCAAACAAGAATTTAATTGGTGCAAAATGGGTCTATAAAACAAAGATGAATCGGGATGACTCTATCTACAAGTACAAGGCTAGGCTTGTAGCAAAAGGTTATAAACAAAAAGAAGGAGAAGATTGTACTAAGGTCAAGTATGGCATGACAAAGTATCAATTGACAGACGTGTTCGCAAAACCTATAAGTGGAGAAGCTTTCAAGAAAAATGTTGCAAGTATGGGAGTTGCAAGAAAATTTGGTTTATGGGAGGCATTGATGGATATTAAACCAAATTAAATTGGAATCAATTGCTTTTAGTTGAAGATAATGGTGGAAGATGAAACAAAAGGAGTTTTATGTTTTTATTATGCACTAAATTAAAATATTTAAGTCATAGTATTATTATATTAGTAGTTACTTATGTTATGGTATTTAGAAAGTCAAGAGCTTTTCTGCATTTACTTAGAAGTAATTTAGTATTAACTTGGGCATCTATAAATACCCAACTTTGTAGTTTGTCTCAAGCAAGAAGTGAGAAAGAAAGTTAATAGAGTAAAGAGTTTTAGCCATCTCCTTCTTCTATTGTCTAAGTTTATTTCCAACAGAACCTAATTAAATAATGTTTTTTTTTAATAAAAACACTCTCCCCCACACAATGCAATTGTTTAGCTAGGAAGAAAATTGTTCACAATATTCATCTAAACTTCATGATCCACTTTATACATGATCAGTTAGAACTATTGCAGTTACAATAGGTTGTCACATTTTTCCTGTGTTCCATAAACTGAGTGAAACACAAACACTAGTGTGTATGGGGTAAACTGTCAAGAGAAGACTTATCTATACAAACAATTGTTATTCATAAATAGTTTTACTTTGTTTTTTGTATTGATTGCGACAACATCGTTAATTTCTACTTATAACTATTGTAAGACTTTGCTCAATGTTAAGTCATGAGATAATGGACTCTAATAAGTCTATTTCACCTTCATCTTTGTCAAACTTGTATGGATTGCCTATAATTTTCTTATTTCTTTGCTTTCTCTCTTTAGGTTTCCACATGAAATGTAAGAGTCCAGCAGTAGGTTATTGGCTTTTCCTTGGAACTCTTCCTTCCCTTATGTGGAATGCAGGTCGTTTACCCGAATGGTTCAATGAAATTTTCAACTCAATTGGTAGCAGTGGTACTTTCTTTATAGATGGACCCATCTTTTCCAATCTTAAGTATCTTGTAACTTGTAACCCTAAAAACATAGAATATATACTGAAAAACAACTTCAACAATTTCCCAAAAGGAAAAGTGTTTAATGAAGTTTTCAACATACTTGGTGAGGGGATCTTCAATGTTGATTATGATCTTTGGAGAGTACAAAGAAAGATGGCTCATGCAAGTTTTACATCAGGAGAGTTCAAAACCCTAGTTGCCAACATAAGTCATAAGTTGGTGGAAGAACAGTTAGTCCCATTTTTAGTTCATACAGCTGAAAATGGGTGTACAATTGATTTACAAGATATTTTTCAGAGATTTGCTTATGATAGTTCCATGAAATTCATATTTGGAAGAAATGAAAAGTATTTATCTCTACAGCTTCCTTATAATGAGTTAGTTGAAGCTGCTAATGATTCACAAGAAGTATTACTTTATAGGCATGGAATGCCTGTATACATTTGGAAGTTATTACATTGGCTGGGAGTTGGTCGAGAGCGAAAAATGTCTAAAGCTCACAAACTAGTTATGGGTACTTTTGACGAATTTATTTTTCAAAAGAGACAAGATTTGCTAAAAGGAGCTCAAACAGTTGATCTTTTATCTTCTTACATGAGAAATTATAATGAAATATCTAAGAGTGACAAGTTTCTTAGGGATGCCATGGTAAGTTTCTTTGTAGCTGGAAGAGATACAATATCATCTGGTCTGACTTGGTTTTTTTGGATTGTTGCGAAAACACCTGCTGTCGAGGTGAAGATCTTGGAAGAATTAAAGCTTTCGTTATCTTCCTCAAGTAGGACAAGTGATGATAAAATGTTAGGGTCTAAATGGCCACAGATGTTCGATTTCGTTGACCTAAAAAAGTTAGTATACTTGCATGCAGCTCTATGTGAATCATTAAGATTGTATCCTCCCGTTCCTCTTAATAGAAAATCCGCTATAAAAGAAGATATGCTTCCTGATGGGACTTTAGTGAAGCCCGGAACGGAAATCCTACTGTCATTCTATTCAGTTGGTAGAATGCCATGGATTTGGGGTGAAGATTGTTTGGAGTTCAAGCCTGAGAGATGGATAGATGAAGATGGGAAAATAAGCTTCGAACCTGTGTCGAAATTCTTTGCCTTCAATGTAGGGCCAAGAACATGCATAGGTAAAGATATGTCTTTTACACAGATGAAATCTGTTGTTGCAACTTTGCTCTTTAACTTTCATATTGAAGTGATAAAGGGCCAACAGCCGAGCGCAAAACCAAATATAAATCTTCATATGAAGAGCGGATTGAAGGTTAAAATTAAAAAGCGGGATATGTGAGTAATGTTCTAGTAATTTCTTGAAATGTGAATCCTTTAACTTGTTATAGGAAAATATTTCAGAGATGTTAATTGCATTTTGTATGTCATCTTATGTTTGTTGGAAATATTGGAAGGCGCACACAATGCTTTGAAGACTACATAACCAAAGATGACTCTCTAGATTCTTAACAATTAATTGACCCACTCTTAGTTTTCTCAACCTCACATTATCAACTCCTTTTAACCGTAACTTCTAGACTTTGGAATTCTTACAGAATTATCCATTACTCATATTTATGAACTAGTTAATACATGGACCATATAAAATATGCATATGAGTAAACCTATCAAGCTTACGGTTGAAAGTGTCTTTGAATATGAGTTGATATCTAACCCAGTTTGGGACCCACCAATCCGATAACAGAACTTGGCATAAAATATTAGACTCGTTAGTAGGGTTGACTCGTTAGCAGAGTTTCTAAATTAATGAAACACTCTTTCTTAATATATTAGAGTACTCACTCAATATTTGATAATTACAAATTACGGGGTTGGGTCTATGGTTTCAAATAATTGGGTTAGGGCCCAAATATAATTTGAAATAAGATATCCAAATTAGATGATAAAAAGGGACTTTTCTGTTTTAGGCATACGAAACTTACCAAAATAACCATCTCTCTTAAAATTAATCGCACTCCCCCTCTCTCTCTCTCATTTTTGTTATTCATGCAACTTATGTCCCTCTCGCTCTCTACCAGTCCGACTCTCTCTCTCTATCCCTCTCTAATTTAGCTTTCTTCGTCTCCCGACAACCACCTGTTGGTTTCGTGTTTACGGATTCGGATTCTTGACAATTAAATAACACTATTATACTATAATATAAATGTAAAAATGCAACTTATCTTGTTTGATCGAGGCGAGTGGTCACTCTTTCCTTAAGACGATCATGTCCCCGCATTGGTGCTCACGGTTCTATGGACATTTGTCTCCCAAGATACAACGATCGCGTCGTATAGAAACAAGCACTACAATTCTATACGCTCCATCGAACTTTCCAATTACTATGCTCTCATTGACGACTCTAGACTTCTCAACTTCTATCTTCAAATACTCTACTAAAAGCTGTCCAAAAACTTATCTTTCCAAAAGAGAAATCAAATTGAGTATTTATAGAGTTACTCATGACTCTACAAATCCACAAGATGTCCCTCCATTTGGGTTGTGACTTCCCATAACTTGTGTCTTTCCACAAGTAACCATTAGATTTAATTTCACTCAAATAAAAAATTATTTATTATATAAACAATTTTCCAACAATCTCCCACATGAGTGAAATTACCCACAAAAGACAGATGACAGACAGACATACATACATACATACATATGAGAGCATAAGAGGAGATGCCATGCATCGGGAAAGATACTTAAACTGGGTCCTATGAACTGTAAACCGATGCAGTAGCTATCACACATGACATTCCTTGTAACCTTCAGTTCTCGGTTGTGTTCATTTCGGCCTTGAACATTCTCGGGATTCATGAGCGCTTTAGAGAAGTCGGCCATTACGACCTTCTCACGGAACCGGCACCAGTTCACACTCATATAGGTGATCTCCTATTAAAGGTATCCTGTTATACCCCATTTAGAAAAAAAAAATAATTCTAAACTATAGAAATCATTAAAAGATAACCTTATCCTCTCTTATTACAGGCAACACTGATTCATCCTAGGAATGGGTAAGAGATAAATCTCTTTAAGTGTTACTGGCGAGTCAGGATATAGCTTCAGTTGCTCTTTGAACCTAGATCGTGGGATCTCCAGTCATCTAGGTAGGGTTTCACCATGCCTTTACTCATTTACTTTAGGCGTTTTAGCCCCATTCCCCTTGATGATAATTGCTCGCAATTGACACACCTTTATCTACTTGGATCCTGTTAGGTTGTCGTTCAACTTTATATGCATGCATAATTGATTCACAATTTCAAACTGTATAGAGCAATCATTTAATGGTAATATTATGTCAACGCACATCCTCAAGGAAATTTATTTTCTTATGTTGTTTATGTCAATTGACATCCGTTATACGAATTTCGACAAACCGATAGGATATCCGTTATACGAATTTTGACAAACCGATTGGACATCCGTTTAGTTGTATTAATCTAATACGTTGGTATATTAATTCTTTCGTCATTTCAAAATTATCTCTTGAGGTTTCCCAATTTCCTTTTCTGTTTCCTCTTTTCTGTCTTCATCAGTTCATGTGTTTATGTTGGCTGATGTATGTTGTTGAATTTCTTCAATTCATCCCCATTGGCACTATTCAAAAAATTTGTGAAGTCCAATGGTTTTGTGCAGCCTTCAAAGAACATCTGTATCTTTTCCATGGCGAAGGCAAGGCTCCATGTCACTGGCAGTGGCAACCCTTCAGGCTTTAATAGGCATGCTCCTTATTGCAACCCCATTCAGTTTGATCTGCAATGGAGTTTCATTATCTTCTCCTTCACTGAGAGTAGCCATTAACTTACCTCATTGAGTTTTCATGCCGACACATAGAATCATGAGAGGCATGTCTTGAAGGGTTTCCCAAACAAAATCCAGAAGCTTCAAAGTTGGCAGTAAGTGAACTTGGTGATACCATAAGGTTCATGTCGGTGATTTGATGAATCCATTTTACCAGTAAGCGCGTTGGCAGATGATGTATTCACTAGGTAAAGTAATATCATAAATAAATTGAAGTGCAGCGTTAGAAACCAAACTGCAACTCTTAACTTTCCCTAATTGGTTTTAGGCATAGCCTCGCCTCATAACATTTGGAGAGGTTGGTAGTGAACGGAAGTCTCCTCTTAGGGTTCTTCTCAAATTCATAAATATTTCTCCATCATTGAAGTGCCTCTTCAAATGAATTCTTTGCAAGTACTCCTCCAAAGTTTTCATTCAAATAACTCTGCAGTTCTTTATTCTCCTTCATACTAAATAAACCTTATTCAGAATTATAAAACACATGTAAAAGGAATTCAAAATTCGTAAATGTCCCACTCAAAAAAGACAAGCTCTTTTGAGGTAACTTCGTGAAACATCTTTGAATTATTGTTGTTGTTAGATGAGTAATTCCTTTCTCTTATTTATTCCATTTCTACTCCTTCCTGGAAAGAGTTGTATGGAGTTACGGAAGTCCAGACTACCAAAGCATTAATTCGTGCTGAATTTTATCTTCTTTCCCTAACTCTTTCGGATTCATGAGATTTTTCAAAAGGAAGTAGATGGGAGGGAAAGAAGTAGTGCTGTAGAGAGAGTCAGAGACGGAGTATATGTTGGAACGTATACTGATATACCGCCCCACAATCTTGCATTTTTCACAGATGAATTGGTGTTATGATTTCTCAACACATTTAAGTTCATATCTCAAATAACATCTTTCATCCATATCACTTATACTGTGTGCTCCTTACCACTATAATGATTCTTCCCAGACTTATTTTTGAGAAACTAATTAATTAGTCGAAGGGAAGTGATGATTGGGTGTAAATGTCTTCTTCTTTACATCTTCTTGAATTCCAACTGATGTATCTTTCCATCCATACTACACCCCTTCCAATAATTAAACCTATTCTTGTTATTTGAGCATCTACTAATATATATTTATTTATAACCATGAAATATTTGACAGTCTAGCAACTCAAGCCAAATACCAAACTAAAATAAAAATTATCTACTTAACCGTTTCAATGACAACCACCAATCCATTGTGCACCACTGTATGTTTTATGTGATTCATCATTCATATGTTCGGGACAAGCATATGATAACAACTCATGTAAACCATCAATGAGTTTATCAAAAAATTCAATTTAAACATTTACCAAAAGCAAAGATGACTTGAACAAGTCATGAATTTAAGCATAATAAAACAACATCACAACTTCACTTTTCATGGTGGTGGAAGCCGATCAATGAAAATGATGGTAGTAGGACAAACACATGTACATCAGAATCACTATTGTCTTCTCAACATGAACTATAAAGCTTTCAACAAAAACAAACATGAAGAATAAAGACCCAGTAAAATTTATCTCGTTGATGATGTGTGTGACTCATGTATACCTTTCTGGGACAAGGTTCGTGTAACTTGGACGCACATCAGGCTTCTACTCGGTTCACCAAGATTAACAGGTGACTTTTCAACATAAATATAAAAACACCAGTAGGCAAACTAAAAGTAATACGGCATGGGGAATGGTCAAGAATTGAAACCAAAACCGAGCACTGATTGTCTTAAGATTGTTGGTTTCGTGTTTACGGATTCGGATTCTTGACAATTAAATAACACTATTATACTATAATATAAATATAAAAATGAAACTTATCTTGTTTGATCGAGGCGAGTGGTCACCCTTTCCTTAAGACAATCATGTCCCCGCATTGGTGCTCACGGTTCTATGGACATTTGTCTCCCAAAATACAACGATCGCGTCGTATAGAAACAAGCACTACAATTCTATACGCTCCATCGAACTTTCCAATTACTATGCTCTCATTGACGACTCTAGACTTCTCAACTTCGATCTTCAAATACTCTACTAAAAGCTGTCCAAAACCTTATCTTTCCAAAAGAGAAATCAAATTGAGTATTTATAGAGTTACTCATGACTCTACAAATCCACAAGATGTCCCTCCATTTGGGTTGTGACTTTCCATAACTTGTGTCTTTCCACAAGTGTAACCATTAGATTTAATTTCACTCAAATAAAAAATTATTTATTATATAAACAATTTTCCAACACCACCATCTATATTTTCTCTCCAATCTATTTATCTTCATCATTAAAGCCCTAAGGTAAGAATTCACAACAACTCATTTTATGGTTTTTCTTGTTCAATTTTTTTTTTCGGTATCCTACATCGAAAGGATTCACTTATGGGGGAGTGGGGCAACAACTGAAAATGGGTGGTGAAATGTGAGCCCAATCCGTGGATGCCAGAAAATTAACGGCATGTCCACGACGTCAGATTGGGACAAGAAATTTCAGAAACAACCTACAAGTTTTCAAAAATTACGTTTAGTGCCATTGAAAAATGCCTGGGAAATCTGAAAATTTTTGAGAAAAATATCTGACGCACCTCCCATCAGAATCTTGTACATTCCACTAATTAACGGAATTGCCGTTGCAAAATTTACCGACTAACCATTTACAAACTCTCTCTCTCTCTAGTCTTTTACCTCCCATCAGAATCTTGTACTTTCCACTAAACATAGTGAAATAGATGCATGAATCCAAAAAGATCAAAGATTTCATTCAGAAATCTCTTAATAAGAACCTAACCATACGAAACGAATCATAAATCATCAAGGATCCTTGATCTTCTGAACCATATGAAGTCGATCTTTTGATCTTCCGTTAGAGAGAGAAAAAAACCTATCAATCCTGAAAAAGAAACATTAAAGGAAGCCATTCATTTGAAAAAAAAACAGAAAATTTTAGATGTCTAAGACCTTTGGATATATAAATACGAAGGAAGAAGGAAGTGAAACAAAATAATGGGCGGGATCCCACAATTTCGGCCAAAATTTAAAAAAAAAAAATGCCGGCACAAACCAAAATTTGAGAGAGAAAGAGATAAAGAAAAGATCTGAAAGTTTAGAGAAAGAAAAGGAAAATATCCAGATTTAGTGGGAATTTTGGATTTTCAAAGAAGTTGTACTTTCCCGCGTCAGATTGTCAGAAAACGTGAGAACGTCCCGTCCAAGGGCAAGAGGGGAAGGAAAAAAAAAATACATTTGGCCCTGTAACGAATTTGTTAGAAAAACCGGACTAGGCTCCCATTTACCATCAATTATTTGGACCCCTTCAGTTTTGGCTGGTTTTTGGCAACAATTGAGTCCATTATTAACACTAAATGCAGGGAAAAAACAAAGGTTCAAACATGGAGACCTCCATCGACACCATATTTAAAGATCAACGTTGACGCCTCTTTTATTAACCTCAATGAGCCAGCTGGTATTGGTTTTATTATCCGAGATGCAGAGGCCAACTACGTCATAGCTGCAGCGGATTCAGTGCGAGGTCAGCACGCGGAAGAATGCGAAAGTATGGCTATACTATCCAGTCTTTTATGGGCTATCCAACTACAAATCTCTCATGTTCATTTAGAAAGCGATAATCAAGCATTAATCCTCTTCCTCAACGGCAATAGTGTAGGGATTCACTGGCAATCACAAAGAGTCATACAACAGATTATAGATATCAAAGACAAATTCACAGGAATCATCTTCTCCCACGTTTCTAGAGAATGCAATACACAGGCAGACGTTATAGCTAAATGGGGTCGAAAATATTGTCAAAAGAAAATTTGGAATGTTGTTCCCTCTTTTATTTCCGATGTTTAATTGTTTTTGTATGTGACGCTTTCTTTTAATGATATTTCTCTTCATCAAAAAAAAAAAAAATTGAGTTAGGAAATGGATATTTTAGAAATAGAACTTTTTAGAATGCTTAACTCAACCCGAAAAAACCTTTGGTTTAATAATGGGCTAGAATATATTTATAGAACAACATTATTAACACATATGACTTTAGACCTGAAGTACACTAAAGAGTACGCTTTTGGACTTATTTTCAATTTGAAGTTTTATTTTAGGTTTAGAGTATTTATTGGTTTAGGAGTGGATATGCATTACCTTCTAGTATTCTCAGTTTCTTGACATTCAAGACCACAACTCTTTGTACTCTCAACTTCTGTTGCACTTTTAACTCTTTGATTTCTCCATAATGAATAGAGTTTCTATTTATACAACAAATATATATCATATTTTATTCCTGTGGTTAATATTCTTTCAACAAATTTTGAAACTACCAAACAAGAAATGAAAATGAAATGGATCTACCTAGTCCACAAAGGAGTCTTGTTGTATATTTGTTGTAATTAGGTTGTCTAAATGCTTTTTTTGTAATGAATAGCAAATACCTAAGCAAGTTAATGCATGAACCACAGTATTCATGTACCAATGAATCTGTCTGGTTTTTATTTTTGAAACCTACTACTTGTCGAAATACTACATAATTCTTTCCTTTATCCTAATTTTCATACCTTCCTTCATCTGAAGGACAACTGATGGTTTTGCCTCTATTTTTTGACCTTCCAATACTTCTACATGGAAATTGAACAGAATAG
>BEHA01000420.1:573534-602177 GCA_002897215.1 Eschscholzia californica subsp. californica
TGATTTCAAATCATTGGGTTAGGGCCCAAATCTATATAATAAAACAGAAGGAAAAACGATGACTGGGACAAACATCCTTTTTTAGTTATGCATATTGTTTAGAAACCCTTTTCAAAATTTAAAATATAGTCCTTCGTAAAAATAAAGTTACCTATTTAAAAAACAATAATCGTTTCTTTCTTAGAAATAAAATAACTAATTTAAGAAATAAAGATACAAAATAAATTTCAAGGGTTAAAAAAAGAAATTGAAATCCCTCTCTCTCTCTCAATAGAATGTATTATATAAAACAGAAGGGAAAACGATGACTGGGACAAACATCCTTTCTTAATAAAGGATATGAGAAGTTTTATAGGACCTCCCCATTTTTGTTAAAAGGCCTCCCCATGAACCATTTCACTTGAGAAATAATCATTGAGGGGGGCCTTTTAACAAAAGTGAGGGGGCCTATAAAATCTCCCAAAGGATATTGCTAGAAGCCCTTCTCAAAATTTAAAATATAGTCCTTCGTAGAAATAAAGTTACCTATTTAAAAAACAATAATCCTTTCCTTCTTAGAAATAAAATAACTAATTTAAGAAAAAAAAAGAAACAAAATAAATTTCAAAAGTTAAAAAAAAAAAATTAAAATCTCTCTCTCTCAATAAAATAATAGTAACTAATTTAAGAGAAAAGAAACAAAAAAATAATACAAAAAAAATAATAAGGAATAAAAATCTCTCTCTCAAAAAAATATAACAATAAATTTCGTAACATCTGATTGATACAAGTGTTCGTGCCCTAGGGCACGGGATATACGCTAGTATAATTTGAAATAAGAAATTAGTCCACTAGACGTAATTTCCATGTGCTCTATTTTCTCTACTACTTATGAATCTTTCCTCAAGTTAAACAAAATGCCCAAATTAGATGATAAAAAGGGACTTTTCAGTTTTAGGCATACGAAACTTACCAAAATAACCATCTCTCTTAAAACTAATCGCACTCCCCCTCTCTCTTTCTCATTTTTGTTATTCACGAATCTTATGTCCCTCTCGCTCTCTACCAGTCCGGTTCTCTCTCTCTATCACTCTCTAATTTAGCTTTCTTCGTCTCCCGACAACCACCATCTATATTTTCCCTCCAATCTATTTATCTTAATCATTAAAGCCCTAAGGTAAGAATTCACAACAACTCATTTTATTGTTTTTTCTGTTCAATTTTTTTTCCGGTATCCTACATCGAAAAGGATTCACTTATGGGGGAGTGGGCCAACAACTGAAAATGGGTCGTGAAATGTGAGGCCAATCCGTGGATGCCAGAAAATTAACGACATGTCCACTGCATCAGATTGGGACAAGAAATTTCAGAACAACCTTCAAGTTCTAAAAAATTACGTTTAGTGCCATTGAAAAATGCTCGGGAAATCTAAAAATTTTTGAAAAAAAAATCGGACGCACCTCCCATCAGAATCTTGTACATTCCACTAATTAACGGAATTGCCGTTGCAAAATTTACCGACTAACCATTTACAAACTTTCTCTCTCTAGTCTTTTACCTCCCATCAGAATCTTGTACTTTCCACTAAACATAGTGAAATAGATGCATGAATCCAAAAAGATTAAAGATTTCATTCAGAAATCTCTTAATAAGAACCTAACCATACGAAGCGGATCGTAAATCATCAAGGATCCTTGATCTTCTGAACCATATGAAGTCGATCTTTTGATCTTCTGTTAGAGAGAGAAAGAAACCTATCAATCTTGAAAAAGAAACATTAAAGGAAGCCATTCATTTGGGAAAAAACAGAAAATTTTAGATGTCTAAGACCTTTGGATATATAAATAAGAAGGAAGAAGGAAGAAGGAAGTGAAACAAATTAAATAATGGGCGGGATCCCAAAATTTCAAAAAAAATGCCGCCACAAACTAAAATTTGAGAGAGAAAGAGATGAAGATAAGATCTGAAAGTTTTAGAGAGAGAGAGAAGGAAAATATCCAGATTTAGTGGGAATTTTGGATTTTCAAAGAAGTTGTACTTTCTTGCGTCAGATTGTCAGAAAACGTGAGAACGTCCTGTCCAAGGGCAAGAGGGGAAGAAAAAAATACATTTGGACCTGAAACGAATTTGTTAGAAAAAACGGACTAGGCTCCCATTTACCATCAATTATTTCGACCCCAATTCATTTTTTGTTCAGTTATGGCTGGTTTTTGGCAACAATTGAGTTTTTTTTTTTTTTTTTTTGATGAAGAGGGCAACAATTGAGTTAGGAAATGGATATTTTAGAAATAGAACTTTTTAGAATACTTAGCTCAACCCGAAGAAACCTTTTGTTTAATAATGGGCTAGAATATATTTATAGAACGACATTATTAACATATATGACTTTAGACCTGAAGTACACTAAAAAGTACGCTTTTGGACTTATTTTCAATTTTAAGTTTTATTTTAGGTAGAGTATTTATTGGTTTAGGAGTGGATATACAAGTAATTACTCCCTCTTTTAGACCTTAAAACCAAAAATTCTAGAAACTACACATTAAATAGGTATTTGTAGCCTTCAAAATGACTCTAGATTCTCAACAATTAATGCATTACCTTCTAGTATTCTCAGTTCTTCACATTCAAGACTACAACTCTTTGTACTCTCAACTTGTGTTGCACTTAACTCTTTGATTTCTACATAATGAATAGAGTTTCTATTTATACAACAAATATATAGCATATTCTATTCCTGTGGTTAATATTCTTTCAACAAATTTTGAAACTACCAAAACAAGAAATGAAAATGAAATGGATCTACCTAGTCCAGAAAGGAGTCTTGTTGTATATTTGTTGTAATTAGGTTGTCTAATTGTTTTTTTTTGTAATGAATAGCAAATACCTAAGCAAGTTAATGCATGAACCACATGATTCATGTACCAATGAATCTGTCTGGTTTTTATTTTTGAAACCTACTATTTTTGAAACCTACTATTTGTCGAAATACTACATAATTCTTTCCTTTATCCTAATTTTCATACCTTCCTTCATCTGAAGGACAACTGATGGTTTTGCCTCTATTTTTTGACCTTCCAATACTTCTACATGGAAATTGAACAGAATAGCAGAAGCTGCTGATTTCATTAATACAAAGGCCATATCTTTACCTATACAAATCCTTGGACCAATGTTGAATACCATTAACTTAGACATTGCTTCACGGTCTAGCTTCCCATCCCCGTCGATCCATCGTTCGGGGTTGAAGTCCAAGCAATCCTTACCCCATAACGATTGCATTCTTCCCATCGCGTAAATTGATATTATTATCATCATTGTCGGCTTCACTACCGTTCCGTCTGGTAGTACTTCTTCCCTTATTGCTTCTTTACGGATTAGAGGAACAGGAGGGTATAACCTTAGAGCTTCACACAATGCGGCATGAAGATATACCGTTCTTGTTAGATCATCTACATTAAACACCCATGGCCTTTTTATTTGAAAACCATTCTCTTCATTATTGTTCTTTAAGAATTCAAGCTTTAGTTCTTCTAATATCTTTGCCTCAACAGATGGGTTCTTTGAAAGCAACCAGAAGAACCATGTGAGAGCAGAAGCGGCTGTATCGCGTCCTGCAAAAAGGAAGTTCATGGCAGTGTCAGTAAAGAACTTGTCATTACTTATCGAGAAGAATTTGTCATATTCGCCTTCCTTCAGACTCATGTATATTTGCAGCAAGTCACTTGCTTTTGTTCCTTTAGCTATATCTTCTTTTTTCCTCAGAATGTATTGTGACAGGTATTGCTCAAGAATTCTCCTAGGTTTTCTCATTTTTCCCTCATTTCCGATTGCTAAAAATCGACATAATTTCCACCATGAACGAGGCACTAAATGCCTATATAACACACCCTCCGTAATTTCATCCATGGCTTGTGCAAATGGGTGGGGTGGAAAACCTGTAGAAAGATAACTAGGGTTTCTGCCAAAGATGATGCTAACAGCGGTATCAAATGTGTACCTCAAAAACACATCTTCTAAATCCACAACTGCAGATTCTTTAGCGATATTTTCTAACAATGGAAGTAGTGCACCATGCACCATCTTCTGGGTTGTGTTGGCAATGTTTAAGCGGAAATCCTTCAAAGCGAATGCTGTTCTTGCAATCCTCCTTTGAGCATGCCATAAATCCGAATCAACGTTGAGAATACCATCTCCCAATAGATCGAATGTCTCTGAGAAATCTGCTCCTTTAGGGAAATTGGAGAAATTAGTTTTTAAAATATACTCCACGTTACGAGGATCACATGTGAAAATTATGTTCAAACGTGCAAAAATTGGTCCTCTTAAGAAAATTGTCCTTCCGTAGACGTTAAAAAGATCAACCATCCAATCGTGAATACGGTACTTATTCAGTAAAATTGATGGAAGCATGTCTACTACAGGCCAATGCACCATGATTTGATTCTTGTTCATTTTGAGATACCAGTACCACATGGAGATGGAAATCACTAAGAAAAATAAAAGTAAGTAACAAATTTCAGTCTGAGTCTTTAAACAGAATCCTAAATAGGGCAACTCAAAATACATTTTGCTCTCTTGTGAGGTTTGAAAGAGGAAGAAGGTTTCCTAAAACAATTTGAAGTTTATATAGATAAAACTCATCTATGAACTTTTTTTGTTTATTTATGAGCAAGTATATGTGTAATATGTGAGTTTTCTTTTTTCGAAACAGAAAAATTGGAAACTGGAAAAAAGAAATTGTGAATTAGTGAAATCTAAAGAAAGAAAACTATCTTTAAGGGAAGAGATTGGGCTGCACCATGCGTCATTTAATAATCAAAATGAGTGCGAAAGCCGTGGAGCTTTAAAGCTGCTTAACCTTTCGTTCGATGAGCATTGGTCATCTGCACCACAAATTCATGGGACAGAGAAAAAGACGTGAATATCATTTTAACTGGAATGACTCCAACAGATTATATATTTCTGGCATCATGAAGTTTACATGAACTGTTGGGCAGTATTTTCTTCCTATGAGGTGGGATGCCCCTTAGTTTCTTACAAAATGTTAAGAATAATTCGTAGTAGTATTGTGGGATAGATACATATTAACAACGAACCTATCTATAACAAAGACTAGTTCACAGGGGCGGAACTATATGAAGACTAACCCAGGCTATAGCCAGAAAAGAGGGTTATCACATTTTTCTCACGTTTCTTTAATTGTGGCAGTAAAACACAAAATCCTCAAGGTCAAAATTAGCCCATTGATATATCGATGGGAGACTCGGTTACATGGAGAAAGGACTTTTACAAAAAACTATTGGTTAATTTTGTTTGACCAAATTTACTTTATTTTGTTACGAGATGCCTATCTGAGAACCCCAAGAATAATTAAAGAAAATATATTTTGGTCCTCCACATCCCATATTCATGGGACAAAGAAAATGGTGTGACTATCATTTTCAAAGAAATCATATATTTCTGGCATCATGAAGTAGATACATGAACTGTTATGAAGTATTTTCTTAGGATCTTAAAATATGTTGATGAGAGTTCTTACAAGTATTGCCGAATAGGTGCAAACAATGACTAGCTCGTGTCCTAAAAGATGGTTATCACAATGTTCTCATGTTCCGTGGATTGTGGCAGTAGAACACCAAAATCGTCTAGGTTAAAAGTACTAGGCCTTTGTTATGTGGATCGGAGACTCGATTATGGTCCTCCAGACCCCAAATTCATGGGACAGAAACAGATGCGACTAGCATTTTCACTGGAATGACTCCAACAAATCATATATTTCCGGTATCTTGAAGTTTACATGAACTGTTGTGCAGTATTTTCTTCCTATGAGGTAGGATACTGCTTAGGATCTTCTGAAAAATGTATAGGAGAAGTCTTAGGGTATTGTTGGATAGGTACAAACAATGAACCTGTCCAAAAAAAGACCAGCTCATGCCTGAAAAGATGGTTATCACATTTTTCTCATGTTCCTTGAATTGTGGTAATAGAACACCAAAACCCAGTAGGTGAAACTTAAACCCTTGTTATTTGGATTGGATGCTCAGTTACATGAACAAAAGACTTTTACAAAAAACTTTTGGTTAATCTTGTTTGAGAAAATTGACTTTATTGCACAAGGGAAGTTCATCCACTTGAGTACTATACAATTTAGTTTGCCTTTGAACAAAAACCTTCTTCTTTATCTTTGAACCTCACACAAGATCAACATGTATTTACATTCCACTTTACTCTCTTTGGGGTACTACTTAAAAAGCAAGCCTCAAGCTTTCTTACTATTATTATTTTTCTTTCTGATATCCATCACATACTTGTATGTCAAAAGGATCAAGAATCCATTGATATTGCACTGGCCAATTCTAGGTATACTCCCGTTACTTATACGAAACTCACACCGCATTAGCGATTTGACAGTAGAGTTAGCGAACGCCTGTGGAAGAACCGTGTTTGTAAGAGGACCACTTCTCACAGGTATGAATTTCATTGCTACATGTGATCCTATTAACATTGAGTATATTCTTAAAACAAATTTCTCCAATTTCCCTAAAGGATCAAACTTCATAGAGACCTTTGAACCATTAGGAGACGGAATTTTCAACGTTGATTCAGATGTATGGAAAGCTCAAAGAAGGATAGCTAGAATGGCATTCGGATCAAAGAAGTTTCGTTCTAATATTGATAACACAACCAAAAGGTTGGTGCAAGAAGCTCTTCTTCCATTGTTAGAACATGTTTCTAAACATTCAATGGTTGTGGATTTACAAGATGTGTTTTTGAGGTACTCATTTGACACTACTACTTGTCTCATCTTTGGGATAAATACTAATTATCTTTCTATTGATTTCCCAAAGAACGGTTTTGCAGAAGCACTAGATGAAATAACAGAGGTTATATTTTATAGGCATATAGTGCCTCGTTGGTGGTGGAAATTATGTCGTTTATTGGTAATAGGTAATGAAAGAAAAATGAGTAAGGCATGGAGGATTGTTGATCAGCACTTGTCAGAGTACATTGCAGCAAAGAATGAAGATACCGCAATAGGAATAGAAGCAAGTGACCTTCTGCAAGTATCTAGTAGTCTTAAAGATAGCGAATACCATGAGTTGTTACAAACAAGCAGTTACAAGTTTCTTAGAGATACTTCCTTGAGCAACCTTTATGCCGGACGTGATACTACAGCTTCTGGTCTGACATGGTTCTTCTGGTTGATTTCAAAAAATCCATCGGTTGAGACAAAGATCTTGGAAGAACTAAGGCTTATATTATTCAAAAAAACTGAAGGTGTAGATGATGTTAAAAAGAAGTGGCCTTGGGTGTTTGAAATACATGATATAATAGGGATGGAGTATTTTCATGCAGCTATTTGTGAATCTTTGAGGCTATATCCTCCAGTTCCTTTCAACCGAAAAGCAGCTCTAAAGGAAGACGTGCTTCCAGATGGGATGGTGGTAAAGCCAGGACAGACAATCATACTATTAAACTATGCAATGGGAAGAATGGAATCGGTATGGGGGAAGGATTGCTTGGAATTCAAACCTGAAAGATGGATTGGCGAAGATGGAAACCTAAATCATGAAACCATGTCTAAACTAATGGCATTCAGTACAGGTCCACGGGTCTGTATCGGTAAGGATATGGCCTTTCTGTCTATGAAACTAGCAGCTTCCGCCATTCTCTTTAATTTCCATGTCCATGTTTTGGAAGGTCAAAAGGTAGATCCAAAATCAGCAATTGGACTGCAAATGAAAAACCAGTTTATGGTTAAGTTCAAGAAACGGATTGTGCAATAACTCAAGATGTATTAGTTATAAAACAGATAGAGAAATTTCTCATATGATTCAGCCGGAAATTAGTATGGGCCCGTGGGTATATAGACCAAAATAATGTTCAAAAAGGGTTTAGGGTCCAATCTTGTCAAAAAATGGATTTTTAGTCTTTTTGCTCTTGGGTCTAAAAACCCATACTATCTATAAAATAATTCCATTCGTGTCCCAAACCACTTTCACGGGATTTTAAATTTTGGGGCCGGACCGAAAATTCCAACAACTTAATTAACTGTGAATTTGGGATAAATTATAGGAAACAAAATCGGAACTTTCCCAAAAGGAAACGTTTCCAAAAATCCTAACCTAAATCTTCGAAACGCCATTACCAGAAACTAATCAAATGCTGAAAAGAAGGAAATCAAATTTGGGAGTGATTTCGGGAAGGGAGATTTTATAGGGCCCCCTCATTTTTGTTAAAAGGCCTCCCCTCAGTGATAATTTAACAAGTAAAATGGTTCATGGGGAGGCCTTTTAACAAAATTGGGGAGGCCTTATAAAACTCCCCTTTCGGGAATTTATTAGCAAAACAGATGGAACCTAATCATAATTTCTCTCTCCTCTAAACAGATTTGTAAATTAAATTTATTTTCTCTCTCTAAACTTTCAGATTTTGAAAAAGAGTGTATTTTCTGAGATCAATTTAGCGTGATTTGGGGGTTAATATACAAAACGTATATATCACTTTCTCTCACTTAATTTTCAGATTTGGAAATAGTATATTTTTCTGGGAACATTACAACAACATTTGTTTTTGTTTTTGTTTTTACTCATACATAAATACACATCGAATACAATTATGAAACAAATACGTAAATTATTTGTTATTTATGACGAGGAAACCAACATTTGTCATGTATACAACGTAATTTATCAACTGTACGTGTGTCATGTTCAATAAATTACACATAATTTCTTTTACATTACACATCGTTTACATTCTGTTACAAAAAAATCGTTTACACTATATTGTCGTAGAGCATATGTAGTCTTGAGCAGGACAAACAACATTTACACTATATTGTCGAAGAGCATATCCAAATGCTTTTGCACCACCAAGAAACAAATGACCAACTTCAGTAGGAAATTCCATAAGTAACAGCAAAACTACAAAAAGAAAACATATACATTTGTCAACAAAACATATAATTTACTAGAAACGACATGTATAATGGAATAAATTATGCATACTGTTTGTTAAACTTCATAATGTGTTAGGAGAGAAACATAACTTTAGTTTGAATCACAAGGTCACTGTTATGTGAAAAAATATGTATAATGTGCAATTAATTACATATAATTTTTGGAACATTTATTGTACTATAAACAACTGTTTTGGGAAAAAAATACGCGTAATGTTGAATAAATTATATATAATTTATGCAGATTTATAAGATGTTTTTGATATTATTTATAAAATATGTATAATTTGTAATAAAATACATATATTTTACATTCTGTTATAAAACATCGTACAGAAGATGTTTGCGTTATGTATGTGTTATGTTCAGTAAACATTACGTAATGTTGTGTAATTATATATCGTTTACATTCTGTTACAACCAAATCGTACTAGATCTTCTCTGGATAAAAAATGTTATGTAATTTATTGTAAACGATCCGTAATTTATTTTAAATTATATATCGTTTGCATTCAGTTATAACAAATCGTTCGATATCTTCACTGCAACAAAAATTATACGGAAACCTTGATGAAGATTTGAAAAAATGATCTAAAAGTCAAAATCTGTAACCTAAAACTACTAAAAAGTAACAAAGTACGTAGAGACAAACACTTTTTAATCGAATAAAATGAAGAGTTAATTCCTATATGGCCCCCTACTTTGTGACCAGCTTCCTTTATGGCCCCCTTTTTTTCGTAAATTCAAATATGGCCCCCTTTTCTTAACACCGTTAGTCAACTTTTATGGTTAATCTTTTTGTTTCCATATTTACCCTTCTTATAAGAATGATTTCAAAATTCAAAATTGACCCCCTTTTGAATTTGGGTCAATTTCCAAAAATTATAGCTACTTTAGAAAAAACTAGGGGGCCAAAATAGAATACATATAAAAAAAATTTTAAAAACACCTCATCTCTCCCTCTCTCTCCTCCATCTCATCGCCTCTCTCCTCCACATCATGTATTCCGCCACCTCATCATCTTCTCCGATGAAGGTCGCCGGCCGGCCAAATTTTCCGGCGACCTTCAAATTTTTTTTTTTTTTTTAATCTTTTTCTCTCTCATCTATCTCTATCACTCCCATCTCTCTCTCATTTCTCTCTTTCTCTCTCCCATCTCTCTCTCCCATCTCTCTCTCCCATCTCTCTCTCTCATTTCTCTCTCTCACCTCTCTATAATTCCGGCGAAGGGGAGGAGCCCCTTCGCCGGAATAACCAGACCTTGAAGGTCTGGTTTCAAAGTGAAACCAGACCTTCAAGGTCTGGTTAACGACCAGACTCGGTCTGGTTTCAAACCAGACCAAGATCTGGCTTCAACCAGATCTCGGTCTGGTTTGAAACCAGACCTTCAAGGTCTGGTTATTCCAGCGAAGGGGCTCCTCCCCTTCGCCGGAACTATAGTGAGATGAGAGAGAGAGAGAAATTAGAGAGAGAGAGAGAGAGAAGTTAGAGAGAGAGAGATGGGAGTGAGAGAAAGAGAGAGATGGGAGAGAGATTGGTTAGAGAAAGATAAAAAAAAAAAAAAAAATTTGAAGGTCGCCAGAAAATTTGGCCGGCCGGCGACTTTCATTGGAGAAGATGATGAGGTGGTGGAATACATGATGTGGAGGAGAGAGAGGGAGAGATGAGGTGTTTTTAAAATTTTTTTATATGTATTCTATTTTGGCCCCCTAGTTTTTTCTAAAGTAGCTATAAGTTTTTGGAAATTGACCCAAATTTAAAAGGGGGTCAATTTTGAATTTTGAAATCATTCTTATAAGAAGGGTAAATATGGAAACAAAAAGATTAACCTTAAAAGTTGACTAACGGTGTTAAGAAAAGGGGGTCATATTTGAATTTACGAAAAAAATGGGGCCATAAAGGAAGCTGGTCACAAAGTAGGGGCCATATAGGAATTAACTCTAAAATGAATTGTAAAGACGGATTTAACATTAACATCATAAAATCGGTTATGAGTCTTAGAGAGAGAAAATACTAAATAATGATAAAGATTTGATTAGATGATACAGAGAGAAATTTGATTATAATGAAATTCATGAACAAAGTTAAAGATGAAGATGAAAAACATTAAACAGAAAAGAAGAAACTAAAACCATTAACATTACCTGAAAAATAATATTAAATCTGATTCAGAATCTGTTTCAATAGAATGAAAAATGACTTTTGTAATGTGTTTTACCTGATAAACGATGAAGAAGATGATTTCAGTTGGTCTAATGAAGAAGAAACAAGATTTCTGAGATTAATGAATGATTATCAAATGGTTACTTTGTTTAGAGAGAGAGAAAATAAGCAAGTTTCGGTTACTAAAGATAATGAAGATCACGGTTACTTTGTTTAGAAACGTGATTGGAGAGAGAAAGGTGGGAGATAAAAATGGAAAAAGATATTTTGGATTTTAGAATGTAAATCAGATTTTATATATAAAGAAGGAGAGTATAGGTATTATAAATTAATATGTATTATAGGGATTTGTGTTTTCTCTCTAGATGACACCAAATGGACTAGATATCACTACAAAAAATATGGTCATTTGGGACGGTTTTAAACTGTCTCTAATAGTCATAAACTGTCCCAAATGTCAATTGGGGACAGTTTCAAAACCGTCCCTGTTACCGGCGTCCCAAATAATATTTGGGACAAATATAGGGACGGCTAGATAACCGTCCCAGATTCATTTGGGACAGGCAGCAATTGTCCCCAATAATATTTACCATCCGTCAACCACCTATCTATTTGGGTCGGTTCTGTTTCACTAATCTGTCCCGAATAAATATTCGGGACGGAAGATTAACCGTCCCTAATAAGATGTAATTTACAAAAAAAAAAAAAATTTAAATTTCTAGCTATTTAATATAAAATGTATTCAATATTGTTCCTAATACAGAATAATCAAAATTAATTACATAACCGGAAGAGAATGTATTTTTCAATCATTCTATATACCTAATTCCCAGATATCAACAGAAAAAAATACATTAAAACTATGCTATTTAGTCTCTATGAATCGTCAAGATATCCAATCCGCTTCAACTTTGATGCTGCCATTCCAAATGCCTTCAATAACGATCGAAGAGTCTGTAGTTTCCTGTCACATATCACACATAATCAACAGTAAGAAGATACCTTTGTAAAAACTTGAAAACAATAGATAATCCAATTAGAAAGATGCAGAAAAAGGAAAAAAACCTAAGCAACAAAATTGACAACCTATGTTACAAAAGAAACAAAGTATTGAAGTAAAGAAGACATAAAGTAACATCATCCATGAATAAAGGATATACATAAAAAATAGAGTAGATATTTAATTAGAAACACCTACAAGTCACATTTGAAACGAAATGGGCAACCTATGTTTTAAAACAAGTAAATCAGATCACATAGTGTTTTATGATACAACTGCTACATAAGAAAACAAATACTTAGAGTTAGTATTATTCAACAAAAGGAGGACATCTAAATGGGTTGAATGGGTAAGCATTATGAAGGTGTCCATGTTTCATAGATCGTATTTATGTAGATATACTAGTTAATACCTATAAAGGTGTCTATATTACACATGTCATATTTATGTTTAGTTACATGGTGGTGTTGGATTGGTTTCAAGCTTTACAGCTTAGTTACAAGGTGTTCAACTAAGTGTCTTTTACGTATAATCTAGGTTTAAATCTAGAGAGCAACAACTCAAGGAGAATATGTTCATAACTAATTTAATGAGTGGATGAACTTGGATCGGTAGGAGTACTTCCAAACGACAACTCAGGTGTTGAAACATGTTGCTGCAAAACGATTATATAGGTTTGTAATATTGATTTTGTAATGATATTAGATCTTAAATCGTAATTATTTAGGATTATACCTCTTTGTTGTGAAGATTTCTCAAGTAATCCTTTATTGCTGCTAGTTCCGCCCTTGTACTATCAAGTTCGTTTTTCATCTCTTCCATTTTTTTTCGTTCGGATCTTCCTCATTTTTTTTCGTTCGTTTTTCATCTCTTCCATTTTTTTTCGTTCGGATCTTCCGTAACACCGGATAAATCCTCTACTTTCAGGTCCCATAACCTCCGCAAATATGGGATCAGGTCCATCTTGTTGTATAGGTATCCCGTCTTGAGTATTCTTGGCAACTCGGTCCCTCATTTCTTTCTTGAAATATTGAAAGTACAAAAAGGGATTAAAACATGTTTATAAGCAAATTGTATAACATTGGTTAATTTACTCGTTACCATCTTTTCATCCGCCTGAGTTGTTACTGGTGTATTATCCTTTTTCGTATGTGTTTTGATGAATACTTCTACTTGAGTAGCTGGTGTACCCGTTGGTGCAATTCTTTCAGGATCTTCCTCGATCTAAAAAAAAGCCATTATGTTAGTACATATATATATTTAACAAATTTAATTATAATAAGTGTTTTTCACCTCAATGGCATGTTTTGCATAATTCTTCGAACCACCAGTGTGTAGCATTGTAAGTGATGCACCCGAAAAGGTTGCAAACCCAAGCGGAGGTATCAAGTAGTAATCCGGCAAAGCCGGGATCGATCCAAGGATAGGAAGGTAGTTTGGATATCGAGGGGTCTAGTTCACCGGTTTAAGTGTCACTCGCCTACTTAGACAAAAGCGGAAAAGAATAAAGATAAACAGAGAGTTTTAATTGAATAAGCAACAAAAGAATAAAGCAAGTAAAACTAACTAGGTTATCAAAGTAAAAGGGTGAGGGAGCGAGTTGAGAATAAGATTGACTAAAAGAGTTGGGTGAGAGAGGTGTTGAGGGTCTAAGAATCCGTAAAGGCGATCTTACGATGTACGGCCTGATCGAATGTGTTGATACAAAATCTAAGCTCGACTCCTAAGATAGATGTCTATAAGCACTACGTATATCCATTGATCATACTTAGTCAAACAAACGTCCTAATCGGTTAAACCCGAGTCATCGAAGGTGTTGTCTAGTCGCCTAACTATGTGAAGTGCATGACAAGACACATGAAATTTTGACTTAGACTACTATCGATATCGAATACTTCGCTTCATCTATTAACTATGTGAGGTGCATGACAAAACACATGAAAATACGATGGAAACGATAATCGAACTAAAAAGAACATCGATTTATATTAAACACTCAAACATACATACATCATCGCTTAATCGAAATACATCATCTTTTAGCCTCGACAACAAATAATTAGCTAACCATGGAGTTATTTCACATTAAAGCAAATGAAAGAAGAGAATTAAATAGCTAGAGTTTGAGAATTCCCCTTTCGATTTGATCGCAAAAGCTATGGTCGATGGAAAGATAAACCATGTAGTTGCAGCCGATCTCCCTATAGCAGAAATATGGGTCCCCTTAGCAGTGAAATATTAGCTCCCCTAGCTAAAATCTTGTTTGCCCCATATCTACTTCATCTTCTTCCCCAAAATAGTGTACTCCATGAAAGCTTAAATGAAGCTTTCTCTCTCTAAGAATTAGAATCAAAACCAAGTGAAATCAACCCAAAATTATTAGATTCAATCCTTTCTCACTCTAGAAACCTAGATCTAAAAGAAAACAAGAAGATTCAAGAAGAAATGGTGGTAGAAAGATGAAGAAAAGTTGAAGAAAACAAAGGAAAAAAAGGCTAGAAGAAAGGGTTTGAAGGGGGGTGGTTTGGCCGGACCAAGCTAGCTTGTTTCCGGCCAAGATACTCGCCGGAAAGCTGCTGTTCGGCCAGCAGTAGCACTGCCCGAATAGCAGCTCGGCCAAGCTCCCCTCTTGTCTCCTTTCTTCTTCTCCTTTCTTCCTTCCTTCTCTTCTTCCCTTCCTCTTCTTGCCTCTCTCTCTAACTCCCACCAAGAAACACTCTCCAAAACCCTAGAAACTTGATTGAGAAGATGATAGAATGGCTGGCCTTTTCAAAAAAAAAAAAGAATGGCTGGCCTCTTTTGTTTCTCTATCCAAAAAGTCACTTTACCAAAATGTCCTTGGGCTTAATTAAAGAGGGTGCCTTCAAGATCATCTTCATTTCTCTTATCTTCTTTTCTTTCTTATTTCTTCTTTGTCATGGGCTTGGGCTTTGGTTGTCATTTAGAAACCAAGAGGTGCCTCCATATTATGTCTCTAATCTCTAATTTTCTGAAAAGGACCAAAATGCCCTTTGGCTTCTTTCTTCGATAACTTGTCCGTCCTAACTCGTCCTTGACTTCCGTTTTCACCGTCGGACTCGTCCTTGACTCCACTTGTCATTTGATTTGCTTGAAATTCTTTTCTCTCGTTTTGGGCACATGAAATGATAGCGGCTAATGCTTCGTTTTATTCTAAATAACATGCTAAACTCCAAAATAGGTACCTAACATGGAAAACACATAAAAGATTATCGATGAGACTCGAAAAGGACTAATTAGGCTAAGTTAGGCGCTCCAAATGTGACATTTTCGTGTCACATCAAGATCCCCAAACTTAAATTTTGCTAGTCCTCGAGCAAATAAAACAAAATAAAAGCCTAACTCACTTTCGGAGGCATCCCGGTTGCATTTAGCGTATGCAACAAGCCTTTAAACCCCTAGGTTGCCCCTAAAGGACGAGTGTCGTCTCGTGAGGGTTTCCATAGATGACACCCACAAACATCGTGGTTTCAAATACACAAGGGTCCAAAATCCAAATCATAGATAAACATGGTTCATATAGTAAAGGGTTTAAGCATGTTAATGCATAATGAATCAAGTAAATAAGCTCTAGTAAAAGCTAAAGGCCCCTTCACTAATGATCTTACCCTAAAGTACCAGTGTCATACCATAATGAGCAACATCTATGTTCCGAAGCCACAACGCCTTGATTCTTAGTTTAGTACATTTCGCCTCGACTTCGGCCTCACGGGCATACACTCCAAATATGAAATCACTCAAGAATGGTTCGCTCGTATGTGTGAGTGTGATCACTAACATGGACGCAACAGATAAAAAGGGGTGAGGACAACATTTTGGAACGAATGATCTTCGAAAAGGAATTAACCACTAAATAGAGTGGGGAAGCTCACTCGCCCTTCTCACCCATTATACCCTCTAAGAATGTCTTCTAAAGGTTAACGGATACTAGAAATGGATGATGATGGTAGATTCCCGAGAATGTCGAACTCTTCATGATAGAACCTCTTAAGCATTTCCACATTCGTTTCTTGCTTCGAATACTTATTCATGAACAAACACACATATATACAATGAAATCACTCACACAAAAGAGTTAACATGCTCAAACATAACATAAACAATTTTATTTCATTCTTGCTTTCTTTTTCTTTCTTTTATTTTTTTTCCCTTTTTTTTCATTCCTTTTTTTGCTTTTTTTTTTCATAACACAAAATCACACAAAACAAAATACAACACACATAACTCTATTCTTGCAATCAACTTTTCATTTCATACTTGCTCTTGACATTCTTCATTCTTTCTTCTCACGTCTTCATTCTCGGGATATAAGATGATGGATGGTGATGGAGTATCCGCCTCCCTCTAGTTAGCATTCTTATCGGGTTTCATGGACTACAAGGGCAAGGTTAATTCGCTATCCTAATGTCACTCCTAGTGGCTAAGGAAGTTGAGCACACGAGATCAAATGAGCTCTTTTAATAGTTACGAGGTTGAGTAGCTCTTCATTCTACTCGGAGTTAGCGCGGAAGAGTACACTTGAAGGACAATTTAGGCTTTGAGCTCTCACATGGGTTAAGTCTCCACTAATGACTACTCTAGGTCTCTTAGAGATGTTTCTTCTTCACTAAGATGTTACTCCCATAGCATAACACAAAAACTCAAGGACTCGACTTTCATGCAAATACCATTAGCAATCACAAAACTCATTAACTCGACACATATGCATCAACATTCTTAAAACTATCACTATAATCACGTGCAAATCTACTCAAAATGTTCAGAATTTTCAAATTTTGGCTAATTTGAACCCTTTTGTCTTTGAAACCCATGGTCATACATTGGTTATGGTCATATCCCGCATCCCCAAACTTAAAACTAACATTGTCCTTAATGTTCTAAGCATACACTCACCAAATGAAAAGAGGCACATCAATTTAAAGAGAAGAGTAGAGAGATATTACCATAATCGAAGGAGATAAAAGATGATACTACCAAGGCTCATGTATAAAGAGGTTCCAAGTTGATGTTAAGCTCGCGCCATCCCAAAACTTGGAACAAACCACGCCTTAGAAGTAAAACATATAAGAAATGCTCCTATAATATCCAAAACATAATGAAAATGAAGCACGTAAAAGACATGACCATATAAAGTCTACCACTAACACGGGTATACACGATTGCATTGAGCTATGCAATTAGTCTTTGATTCTCTTGTTTTCACACAAGAGCACGAGCTATGTCTCGCAGAGGGTTTCCAGAGATGTTACCCACAAACATCAAGACCCAAAGAAAACTATATACAAATGCTAAAAGTCTCACAAAAATATTAAACCAACGAAGTGTACGTGAGACTAAAAGCAAAAAGAGACCATCCCCAAACTTAGTGGATGCACGGTCCACTAAGTACGCATAAATCCGGCCAAGAAGATGGCCGGAAAAACTAGAATAATCTGGCCAAAGAAAGTGATTAAATCCGGCCAAAAGGAGGCAAAATCCGGCCAAAGCTTGCCTTTCCCGAGCCGGCGCATCCTGTCCCGTGCTCATCCCTTGCTGGTCCGAGCTGTTCCGTGCGTTTGAAGATCCCGAGCTGCTGCAAACAGCAGCCTTGTTGCTTGTGCCCCTTGCTGTTCCTACCATCCCAGCAAGTTCCCAAGCATCCCAAGCCACGCAGTTGCTTCCCGAGTGGTCCTATGCCCGTCCCGAGCTGATATTCCATGAATCCCGAGCAACTCTTCTTCAAAGCACGAGCAGCTGCTGTTCCTCTCTTGCCCCACCCGAACCGAGTCGGCCAAGCTATGGCCGGCCTTGGTTTTGGCCGGCCTAGCTTGGCCGTCTCTCTCTCTTTCTATCCCTCTCTTCAAGCTTCTCTTTCTCTACTTGGACCACCAAGAACCCTAAAGTTCTAGCCTCCTTTTCCTTGGTGTGTCACTTGGTAAAGAAGATCAATAGTAGATAGATCCCCTTGACCCCTTTCTCTCACTTGTGTATACACAACCCTAGACTTAGTCAAACTTGACCAAGTCTTAGATCATTTGACTTGGGCCAAAGAGAGGGAGCTCATAAATTTCTCTTTGTCTTGTTCTTCTTCTTTTATTTTGTGGGCTTGAGTTGGACTTGGGCTCTTGCTTCAGAAACAAGGAGGGTGCATTCATACTTGATCTCTACAAATCTAATTTTAAGAGACGACTTTCGCTTCCATCTCCTATAATTTCTCCGTCCGAATTCCGATTCGACTTCCGTTTTCACCGTCGGACTCGTCATTGACTCCTCTTGTCATTTGATTTGCTTGAAATCTTTTTCTCTCATTTTGTGCGCATGAAATGATAGTGACAATTCGTTCCTCCGATTTACATATTTATCTCCAAATATGATACCTAACAAGAAAAATACATAAAATATTATTTATAATACTCGAAAGGGACTAACTCATCGAAGTTAAGTGACCTAAATGTGGCATTTTCACGCCACATCACCAATGAAGACTCTGAAATGCAAAATAAAATTTATGGGAAGTTTGTTGATTGGTTCGTAGACATTTCCGATATTCAGGAGACATAGGTACGAAGTTAGAGATCGAATCGATAAATACTTGAAGTCATCCGAAGTTAGAGAATTTGCTTTTAAGTTTTCATGATTTTGTTTTAATGATTCTTTTTATTTACGAAGGTTCTTAATATAAGAACCTAATGTTTCTTTTCGGTTTTGGTTATTCTTCTTTATCCTAGAGTATGCGAATGAGGAGGAATTTGGTCGTCGGTAGGCGGGAGGTCTTTGGTGATGCAAGGACTGAGGTAGGGGTTCTGAATCCTTTATCCAATATGGTTTTATAGATAATGAAATGTGTTAGATTCTACAGTTATATATGCGTCATTATAACTAGAGTTTAGGTAGCATGAAACTCGATTTATGTGATGAACTGAAATATGCTTGAAATGTTTTGATGCGATATGAGAAATATTTTCGAACTGATTTTAAGATGATTGTGAACTACTGGGGATTTTCTTGTATGAACCCGACTACGGATTATGTCAACCTACGGGCACGTAGCCATTGAGGGTAGGATGACAGGTGGACACGGTTGTGACTCGTGTGAGACCGGTGAGGTGGGCGACACTAGTCATGAGACCTGTGGGAGTAGAGTGCTTCACTTGCTGGCCATTGGTGCTCGTGCCTCCAGCTCGAGGCTCAGGGCCGTACACCCTGACCGCTCGCCTGGGAGGTGACATTGATTGGGATCCCTCTGCTTTGTGGCGATATGACTCTTGGTTGTTCCACTTCCGTGTTTGATAAGATAATGAATCGAATGAAAATATTGGTTTTGATATACGAATGAACTGATTTGAATCGAATATGAGAATGTGGTTTTCATATACGAATGACACTGATTTTGAAAGATCGCATTTGATGCATGACAGGGTACCGAAGAGAATGAGGTTCAGATCCTTCCATGGTAATTGGGGGACGGCTCTCTTATTCGAACTCGGTGATCAGCAAAACGTATTTAGATACTTAAGGTATATATGTATCATGAGGTAAACTCTTCAATGATTGCGGAGTCTCTTCGTGGGAGAGGGGCTTACCGGCTAGGGGTAAGTCTCTTTCTCGAGGAGACGTAGTGCATTAGCTAGTGCCTAAATGGGTTGGTACTATCTAACGCACTCTAGGTTCTCCTGAGGAACTCTCCTCTTATTGGGAGCGCACCATGGGTGGGCAGCTAATCACTGCTATTGCTTGCTAGATTAAGGAAAATGATTTCGTATATAGTATATATGGTAACTGGTTTGATAACTCGTTTTGTCATGATGTTTACAACTTATTATATGAACTTTTGCAAAGGTGATAGGTTTTGGATTGGTCTTCTACCAGAATAACTCGTGTCGGTGAGTATTCTGACCCCCTACCAGTTGTCAGTGTGCAGGTTCTTGATTGTAGCCTCGAGGCGGAGTGTGTATTCCAGCCGGTGATCTTGTCTGACGAGGCTAGTGGAGTTTTGTCGTTTTATATGGTTTTTCGTTATTTCCAAGTTATGTATTTATTGCAGAAACCAAACTCTAATATGTATATACGTAAAACTTAGAGTTGTTTATAACTTGTATCGGTGTTTTACGAGGCGTTTGTATGTTTGTGGTTCGGGTTTCGACCCGAACTGAGTTGGGTTTTTTTAGCTTCCTCTCGATAGTTTATCTCTTTGTGTATGCGAATGTATGGTTTGCATGACAGGTTTTGCAGGTGCGACCGGTTTGATTTACAGAGGAGACTCTGCCGGATTTTAGTCTCGCCTGTGAATTGCCGGGGCGTGGTCGTGTCTATTTTGGGACACGGGGCGTCACAAACTTCTTCCTAATTCACCAACCCTATCCTTAGAGTTCGTATTAGAAGAAGACGTCAAGGCAATTACCTCGCCACTGAGGCGGTGATCAAGGCCATCCACAATGATGGACATCAAACGACAGAGGTCCCTTGGCCAACCAGCAATGCGAGCTCTCACTTCAGGAACAAGGGGAGCCTTTCCCTTACTAGCCCCGGAGGAGCCACCAACGTCAGCTCTGGAGGGAAACGACCCTGCCTTGCATCGAGAAGTCCCCCAAGGTTGGAGCCCTAAAAATTGAAGCAGGGTCAAGTAAGAGAAAAACACACCGACGAATATTTATATGCAATGAAAACCAAAAGAAGTAGGTTATACGTAACCTAAGGAACTGTGGGAGTAACTGGGCTACCCGGTTTGCGAATGAAGATGACAGCAGAGTTCTGATCGCGCCTACTAAAAATAATCCTTGTGCGAACTTTCTTAACATCAGAAGAAGATGGTAGGCACCAGACCTGGGTCGTTTCCTCAACAAAACTGAAAAACAATAGACAAAATACAAACAAAGAAAAGGTTGAAAAACCAAAAACCAAAGCAAGATCTTCAAATCATAACTGAAATAGTAAAGATAACTTCATCGTGAAGAAGAGCCTGAAAATCGACAAGCTCAGCAAGAACAATCCCCGAGTCTCCTTTGTCCAGGGTATTAAGAGCCGTCAAACAGTCGACGTCTCAATGACCAAAGGGGATCTTTGGAAAAACAATAGGTGAATAAGAAGAACGAACAACTAAAATAAAATCCTTGGCTGGATCCAAAGGACGAACAAAGAAATATTGTCCCTTATAATCCTTTGGAGTAAAAGGAGCAAGAAGAAAGGGCTTCGAACGAGAAGCAAATTAATACCAAGAATGGTCAGTGGTCTCCGCGATGAAGATCTCATCAAAAGCATACAGACTAACCTCCAGTTTCAGATGTTTTTAAATCAAGAAGAACGCCATAACAGTCAACACGCCATTAGGACTCAACTGAAAAGGCAAAAGTGCGTAATGGTGCAAAACCTCCATAAAGAAGCCCCAACAGACCCAGTTTAAAGAAGACCTCGTACATTCCGTCACGGCGATCGGATGTTAGATAAATTATTTCTTCCAGAGTAAGAAGAAGAGACTTGACATTCTCGGGAATGGAGTGTTTCGTACAAACAAGAGCCAAGTTGTCCATGGTCATCCGACTAGGATAACGCTGTTGACCAAAGAAAGAAAGATCGGGAGTAAGGGTAATTAAAAGACATGATCAACCGTAAAACGGCCGCAGATCCGTGAAATTTTGGAAACACGAATAAAGCACGGACACACTGCGTGTTGTAGCCTAAACAACGCCGACTCTTTGTCATCGCAAGAGAGAACTTCATTCAAGTAAAAATAGGCGGAAAAAACAAAACAATCAAAGCAGAAATAATTCTTTATTTCAAAACAACATATATTACAGAAGAAATTACAGCGAAGAAAGGCACAAACAAAGGCCTCAAAGCAAGTCGCCGTCAAAATCACCACATAAAGGAGAACAACGGAGAACGAATCGGTCGCGCTCAAGAAAAACGATAAGTGCGGAGCGACTGCAAAGATTGCCCGATGTAGTATACTTTTTCGCTATCGCCCAAGACAATGAGGACCTGTGGGGATTACCATTCCCATTATGGAAAATTTACCCCTTACCATTCCCATCATGGAAAAATCATTTGAAGAAATCTCCGGCCGAAACTCCAACAGGGATCTCACTGAAAATTTGTTGAAGATCAGGAGCTAACAAGTTAACGAAAGAACCGTTAGAAAAAGTTCTTAAGGATAACTTAAAGCCAAAGGAGGCTATTTATAGTGGAAGAAGAATATCAAAGGGCTTTCTTGGAGAAAGAAGACATTCAGGAAAAAGAATAAAGTACCTCGGTAATGCACCAAGTCATAATGACCGGGAGTCAAATCGCAGCTAAGGACTGACCAACTCAGAGAATAATTAATGAGACTCGAGAAGACTCATTCGTACTGTTATGACAATTGGGGATTGTTATGATCGAAATCAAGTAATCCAAGAAAAACAATAAGAAATAAAGAACAATCACACAGAACTTAAGAGATTTACGTGGTTCGGTTGGTGAGACCTACTCCACGGCGACAACGACGCGATGATTTCTACTATGATAAGCAAGCAAATAACACAAGAGATTCATGAGAATTAAACACAGATATCTCCAAGGGTTTTAGTTTATATAGCCACTAAAACCCTAATCTCACTGCCTCACCAACTCTCTCTAAGTCCGAAATACACATGGATACGCTAACACTAATAATCGACATAAGCTTAGCTCCGCATTCCAGCTTTGCCTCAGAGATCAGCTCTGCCTCAGAGCGCTACTTCGCATGTCAGTCGTGTCTCGGTAATCACCTCCGCTAACACTAATTACCATTGCCTTCTCAGCAGGTTGCCGGGTCGTAAACCGGGTTAGATATCAACCCATATTCAAGCAACTTCAATAATTCTTCACCTTGACTTGAATATGCTCCTTTTGACTTAAATCTGCCACCATCATAGCTCAGCGCCTCTAAGTCATCGTCGCTCCAGCCCTGCCAAGGCTTGCCCACCAAAAGGCTCAACATCTGGAAATCCCAATCAAGTCTAAGCAATGCTTAAACTTGAAAGTTGTAACTGCCTTGATCAACATATCCTCTAGATTATCTACCGTAGACACCTTCTTCATCGTGATCTTCCCTTCTTCAATAACGTCATTGATAAAGTGATGCCTGACGTCAATGTGTTTAGTTCTCTCGATACATTTGATTTTTTGTCAAATGAATCGCACTCTGGTTGTCGAAGTAGACTTTTGTCACCTCCTTCTTGAGGCCCAAATCACCAACTAAACCACTCAGCCATATTTCCTCCTTCATTGCCTTTGTTGCTGCCATTCAGCTTTTGTTGTAGACAGAGCTACTACCGATTGTAGCACTGCTCTCCAACTTATAGCACTCTCGCAGAGTGTACAATATAGCCCGTCAATGACCTCTTCCTATCAAGATCCCCCGAAAAATCGGAATCCACAAATCCAACTACCGAACAAGAAGTGTCAGCCCTTCTTGCTCATGTCAAAAAATGGCCTTCCGTTATATCAACATGAAAGAGGGAGTTGATGCATGACAACCTCCATTATGATTGAATATTCTATTACTTTGATGATTGAATATTCTATTAGTTTGATGCATGACAAATGACTCGAAAACCGCTCTGACTCTCAAGAAAGTCATGGTGTTCTTTGCAGCAAAAAGATTGAATATTGATTGAACCTTTTTGGGGGCGAGTTATGGGAACTCTCTGTGTTTCTTCTAGATTTTTGGGGGTAGAAGATGATGTTCCGGATGTCTTGTGGAAGACGATGTGGGGGGGCCTTTTAATAGGCTTAAGAGGCGGCTGTGATTGCCATTGAGGGGGCTGTGATTGTCGTTAAGAGAAGTTTTCCCTTTGTGTTTATCTCGTATCTAGGTTAAATAGAAGTTCCTAAGTTTCAGGATCTTTCGTAGATATCCTGCCGAGGTAATAGATCTTCTGGAGAAGTTTCCTCCTTTTAGACTCGTGAAGTCCAAGCTTGCTTAAACACTTCGAGATCTGTTGGTTGTCGCTTCTACCCATTTGGTGAATAATCCACGACTAGCTGTCAGCTCGTTGGGATGTAACCGATAGTCATTGGCGTGTTTTTGACAAGGTTCACAATACTTGGTGTGCTTCATACAATCTTTCAGCATTCCTGGCCAGTAGTACCCGGCCAGGACTAGCTGCATGTGCAACGTTTTGGGGCCTGCATGATTTCTCGCGGGGCCTCCATGCGTCTCCAACATTACGTATTCTTGTTCGTCTTTAGTTAAGCACCGTCGCAACGGGTGGATTAGAGGCTTGCGGTACAAGAGTCCTCCTAGTAATGTGTACCTTGAGGCATTCCTGCAGACCTTTTTAGCTTCGTTGAGGTCTTCGTCCAGTGTTTTTGTTTGCAGGTATTTTACGTAGGGTCTCCTCCATGCATCCCCCTGTGCTACCCTGATGGTCAGCACCTCTGACGCTCTATCAATGCTTCTTTCCTTCAGCGTTTAAAAAATCACCCCTGGTATGGCGGCTTGGCCTTTAATCATCTTGGAAAAAGCATCTACCAGCGCATTCTTCTCTCGTGGGATTCTAGTGATGGCGAATTTTGAGAAGTGTTGGATCAGGTCTCTGACTTTTCTTACGTATTTTGGCCATGTCGATTGCGTTCACTTCGTAATCCCCGTTAATCTGATTGACGACAAGTTGGGAGTCGCTGTATACTTGGATATTGGTGGCTCTGGCTTTTATGGCTAGCCGTAGTCCCGTAAACATGGCTTCGTACTCGGCTTCGTTGTTCGTGACGGCAAATCTGAACGTCGTTGTTTGGAAAGTTTTCTCTTCCCCAAGGTTGATTAGAACAGCTTAGGCTCCTTTCACGGCCTCACTCGATGCTCTGTCTGCAAAGAGAGTCCATACCTGCTCTGGTCATATATCTACCGAGGGGACGGAGCAATCTGTCATGAAATCTTCCAGTGTTTGTCCCTTAATAGCGGTTCGAGGTTCATACCTAATATCGAACTCGCTGAGCTCCACCGCCCACTTAGTCAACCGTCCTGAAAGATCCATCTACTGAAGCACGTTCCTGAGGGGTGATAGGTTTGCATGACCACCGCGTGAGCCTGGAAATAGGGACGCAGTTTCCTAACTGTTAGGATGAGTGCGTAGGCTAACTTTTCTACTGTCGGGTAGTTCAGTTGCGCTACGTTTAATACCTTGCTGACATAGTATACCGGGTGCATTACTCCTTCAACCTTCTTTATCACCACTACGGACACCACTTCTTTTGAGGTTGCCAAGTAGATAGTCAGCTCGTCTCCGGGATTGGGGCTGACCAGTAAAGGCAATCCCATTAAGTGTGCCTTCAAGTCTTGGAAGGCTTGTTGCGCTTCGGTCGTCCATTTGAAATCTGGCACGTTTCGTAGAACTTTAAAAAAGGGGGCGGCCTTGTCTCCCATCTTGCTCAAGAACCTAAAGAGAGAAGCTAACCTGCCCGTCAATCGTTGGACCTCCTTTCTGCTTCCTGGGCTGGGCATGTCCTTCATGAAGGGGATTATACTAGGGTATCTCATACACCTAATTGTCTAGTGTTGGTAGCGGAATCTCAAACATCATATGTTTAACACTAGTTTCCAGGATCTATACATGAACATACCAATGAACTAGATTGGAAAGATGATTACCTCTTAATCGCTTTCCCACGAACTAAATCCCGACCAGTATTCGGAAGATAAGAGCTCCAAGTGTAGCTCCTCTACTTGAGACACCGAGTAATGACTTGAACTCCCTCCTTTCAGTCAGCTAGGACCTTTTTGAAGGTTGAGATAAAGAACTCCTTCTTTTTGACTAGATACTTGAGAAAACTCCTTTTCTCTCTATCTCTGAGATGTATATTCTGAAACTCTTTTAGACACTCAGAAAAGATCTCACAAACTTGACTCTCAGTTGTGTGTCTCTTTAGGTTGTATAATTAGGTATATATAGAAATCCCTAGAAAAGGTATTAGACTCAAACTAGGATTCCATAAACCTAATTATTAGGCAACACCCAAAATACCCTCCATTGGGTCACTTAAGGTGGCCGGCCAACATAGCCCTTTATGGGCTTCCTTGGCCGGCCCACTTAGGGCCTAGCCGGCCATCACATGGCCGGCCCTATTGCCTAGGTCGGCCATGACATGGCCGGCCTTCCTAAAGCCATTCCGGGCCTCCCTTTTGGGCCCGGACTTCGGACTTCTCCGAATCTTTCAGTACTTACCAATAATGGATCCAATCCACTTATTTGCCATTATCCATCTAGTCAATTCTCTCCGTTCATATCACTACTCTGTTGTGTAACCCTTGTAGGATCCGGTCTATGTTAGCCGCGAATCAACTCTTGATTCGACGATCGTAGTTGGCTTCTAGCTAAGCATTACGACCCCTAATTGGACCGGACTAATGATCTTCCGAGTAAGGTCATTAAGATCCTATTAGCCAAATTGTACGCATTGCATCCTTGGTCGAAGGACACTCCTTCGGAAGGATACCATTCCTTCAGACTTCAGGCATTATATCCTTCACTTCAGTGCAGTGATCTTGGCGGGGTTGGCTTCTATTCCCGTGTGACTTACCATGAACCCGAGGAATTTTCCCGACGTCACTCTGAACGCGCTCTTCTCCTGATTTAACTTCATGTTGTAAGACTGAAGTTTGTCAAAGGCGATCTTGAGATTCGGTGTCAAATCTTTGTGGATCTTGCTTTTCACGATCATATCATCTACGTAGCACTCAACTGTTTTCCCGAGCTGATCTCCAAATATCCTGTTAACCAGGTGCTCGTGGGTCGCTCCGGCGTTCTTGAGGCCGAAGGGCATCTGTTAATAGCAGTATAGTCCACGGTCAGTAGGAAGGCAGTGTGCTCTTGGTCGGCCCAATGCATGACTATCTGGTGGTATCCCGCGAAGGCATGCATAAAACTTAACAATTCGTGACCAGTTGTGGAGTCCACTAATTGGTTGATGGATGGTAATGGGAAACTGTCTTTCAGGCAAGCTTTGTTCAGACTAGTGAAGTCTATGCACATTCTCCATGCGTCGTTCTTCTTCCGTACTAGCACTACGTTGGCCAGCCACTCTGGGTATCGTGCCTCTCTTATTACTCCTGAGGCCAACAACTTTTCTACCTGTCTCGCGATTTCAGCTTATTTGTCTGGTGCAAAGTTTCTCTTCTTTTCTTTGACGGGTTTGCTTCCCTCTCTGATATTCAGTTTTTGAGTGATGATAGCGGGATCTATTCCAGGAACCTCATCCATTTCAAAGGCGAAGATGTGGCGGTGGGTCTTCGAGAAGGAACCCAATTCCTCTCTTTCATCGTTAGTCAGAGTACTGCCAACGTAGGTGACCTCGTTGGGTTTGTCACCGATCAGTACTGGTACGGTGATATCCGCTGTTTTCTCCACTTCTTCCTCTTCCCGATCCTTTTCTCCTTTGGACCGCTTGACTTCGGCCTTTATCTCTTCTCGGGGGGAGGGGGTTGCTTTGCTTTTGACTCTTTGGTGATGTCGTCACTCGAGGACATGTTTGTTTAAAAAACTGAATAAAACGATTAGTTTTGAAAGCAAGATAGAGAATTCGAGTTACTGAATTGATGATTTTGCTGGAGAGATGGCCTCCTTCTAGCGCCAAATGCTGATGTCAAAAAATTGCCTTTCGTTATAACAGCATGAAAAAGGGAATTGATGCATGACAGCCTCCGTTATGATTGAATACTATGTTAGTTTGATGATGATTCCTTGCTCCTTCTCCTTGCTCCAGCTCCTTAGCTCCTGGTTTCAGCTCTTGGTTCCAATTCTTCGATTCCAGGGGAAAACTTGCAAAGGGTTCGAAAACCGCTCTGACGCTCAAGACAATCAGGGTGTTGTTTACACTAAAAAGATTGAATATTGATTGAACCTTTTTGGGGGCGAGTTTTGGGAACTCTCTATGTTTTTTTTAGGTTTTTGGGGGTAGAAGATGATGTTCCAGATGTCTTGTGGAAGACGATGTGGGGGCCTTTTTATAGGCTTTAGAGGCGGTTGTGATTGCCATTGAGGCGGCTGTGATTACCGTTGAGGGAAGTTTTCCCTTTGTGTTTATTTCGTATCTAGGATAAATAGAAGTTCCAAAATTTAAGGATCCTTCGTAGATATCCTGCCGAGGTGATAGATCTTCTGGAGAAGTTTCCTTCTTTTAGACTCGTGAAGTCCAAGCTGCTTAAACAGTTCGAGATCAGTAGATGATGATGCATAAAATGTCCAGACGCTGACTAACGTCTGAAGAGTCAAGATCGACCCTGAAGTTAGCAAAGTTAGGCCGGCTTAAGGCAGCAGAGCTGCTGAGTTGCTGATGGTCCACCGAATGTTCCCCTAACTGGGAGGTCGGCCAGAAGAAACCAGCCCTGCAAGGCGCCCTTGGCATGGACGGATCAGCTCTGGGGTCTTCAAAGGAATGAGGGGGGTCCACACAGGTTCGGCCAGTGTCTTACGCCCAGAACTGGGGAGGCAGCAGTGCCAACCGACCTACAGACTTAATCCTGAAACTTCTAGAAAGATATTAGTTGGCCATACATCTCGAAGTGTTTAAGCTAGCTTGGACTCC
>BEHA01000420.1:607620-655660 GCA_002897215.1 Eschscholzia californica subsp. californica
GGTATTGCAGCGGTAAACATCCTCTGCTTATATGATGCGATGTGATCGTCTGGATCGGAAGTCCCATCGTACATCCTCATGTTAGGGAACGAAATTTTCTTAGGCATTTCTACCAAAGCAATAGCATCAACGAAAGGTGAGTCTGCGTAGCTCTGGGGCAGACTCTTCCTTAGCGGAGCAGGAACTTTAGGGATTCTGGTGATCATTGCCTCCATCTCTGCGAGTTTCCTAGCCATGATCTGCTCCAGAGGAGTACCTGTAAAAGACAAGTTTAGGACGTCAGCTTGTGAGTTAAGGGTTGTCCCACCTGCCACAGTGTGTGAGGGGGGAACAGTAAACATTGAAGAGGAGAAAAGAGGAGCAGCAGTAGAGTGTAAGGGCAGAGTAGAGTGTAGGGGCAGAGCAGAGCTCTGGAATGTAGCAGAGGCATTATGAAGGGTGTTGTAGAGCCAGCTTGAGTTGCAGGTAGTGTTGTAGAACTACTGACAGTAGTCGATTGCATGGTTGGCTGGTTGGAAGAACTTCCTGGTTCTGGAGTGAAAGGCTGCATCGAAGTAACAGGAGCTCGAAACCTTAGCCCTGTTGATCTTGGTACAGAGAGCTCGGTGATCTTCTCTTGAAGTAGCTGGTTTTCTGCTCTCACCAGGGAATTCTCTTCTTCTAGAGCTTTAAACTTTTGGGCATTCTCCTGTACTTGGGCTGTGAGAGCGGCTATCTGTGCTGAAACATCGATCGGAGTGGCTACCATGTCATCTGCCATTGCAAAGGTCGTCTTTGATAGTTGTTGCTGAGGCCCCACGGTGGGCGCCAAACAGTGGACAGGTAGAAAGTCACACGGTTAGAAGGATCGTCGGGTGGGCACCAGCAACTAGGCTTCGGGCCTCCAAATAGACGGGTTGACGGGCAGAAGGTCGGTTCTGGTAGCCGGGTAGACGGGTAGGCAGACGTCAGAGAAGGAAACAACTACTGTCGGGCCAACGTCAGGGTAGAAAACGGGTACCAGTAGCCTGTAAACCTGCACAAGGAAAACACAACCGTGAAGTCCAAAGGGGGCACCGGAGATGGTGTCGGCCAAGGACCCTCCGACGGTCAAGTCAGTAACTTAGTTCGATGTAATAAAGTGAATAAACCGAAGATAGAGTTACTAATGATGGTAGAATCGTTGTAGCGTCGGGGTGGCACGACTCGTAGAGTGGCCGGAGCTCGGTTCTACGGAATGGTGAGTTGTGGTAGCTTCTGGACTACTTGGTCAGCAGGGTAGACTCCTGCTCACAGAAGGGTAGACTAACGGGGAATGAGAGAAACGAGAAGCCTCTAGCAAGTTCCGATGTAGTTTCGTGGAAGCTTCTGACCGGAATCTCTGCCTTAGGCTAGCTTTAGACCAGAGGTCGTCGGGGTAGGTGATTTGTAGCCGGAGCTTAGTATAGAGTGAGTGAGGTGATCGGAGTAGACTTCTGGAGTGCTAAGTAGAGAATAAGTAGGTAGTTTTCGAGTGAGAGTCTGAACCCCTTCCAAGAGTGAGGCTTCCTCTATTTATAGGGTGTAGAGGATAGTAACCGCTCTTGGGGGCGCAGGGTTGTTGGATCCGCAATAGTAGGATCATACTAGACTGCTTCCGTGGCCGTTGATCTCTTGAGAGAGAAGGGTAGCCTTACGATACCCGTTGCCCTAGCCTGTTCGTTGCCAGTAGAAATAGTCCACCACTCCTTTAAAGTAGCGCAAGACTCGGTCTTCTACCATGACCCCAACGTGTAGCAGAATGCTAGGATTGGACTGACTCAATCTCTAACAATTTGGCCACGTGTACGCACAACTAGCTGGAGTGTGGGTGGATCGTCATGGCAGACTTTATCTCGGCATGCCAGGAGCGTGGGCTTGGGTAGGCCTGCTTAGAATTTCTGGGCTTGCGAGGCGTGTTGGGCTTTCGGTGGGCTTCCTTGCTAGACCGTAGAGGCTACTGAAGGCACCCCTCAGATGTTACACGAGGGTGGGCGCATAAGGAAGGCCCAATGCTGTTTTTTGCCAATACAAAACCCTAACAAGAGTATTTGAATTCTAGTATCATATTTATTTTATTATTTCTTTTAATGTGCCTTAATGTTTCATAATTAATCGTACTTCGGTTAGTCTAATAAACTAACAACTTGTATTTGAATTGCAATATACTTTAAGTGAAGTGGGTTATGGGCTTTGATCATTGTTAAAGTGTTTAATTGTCTTATTTTCCGAAAATTGAAGATTGATTTCTAACAATTTTCGAGTTATCAAAAGAGGGATAATAGTTTGAATTAGATATTAGATTCGAATATGATTGTTAGTGGTGTATTCCAATATCCTAGATTTACCAACTTATAGTTTTTCATCACAACTTTATTTCGTTTTCCAAATTCTCCAATTTTTAGTTTTTCAAATATCTTCTCTAAAATCAATTGTCCACTTTCCTAGTTTGTTAGTAAATTTTAGGTTTAGGTTTAATTCGAAACAAATCTTTGTGGGATCGACCTCGTAATACTTGCCATATTCACATACGGTTCGTGCACTTGCGAGTTTTAATTTAGTCTAGTTAGCCTAGTATTTAGGTTCACTAGATTTTACATCAATAATTTACGTAATAAGTCCCAAAAATAAATTTGAGTAATGCCTACCCAGATTAGAATCATACGATACATGTGAACCATGCTTAGTGGGCAAAATGACACGATCACCCTTCAAGGGAAAAGGTGATCGAGTGAGTGAACCATTAGGGTTGATACATACAGATGTATGCGGACCTATGAGTACACTCGCGAGAGGTAACTATGACTACTTCATAACGTTCACCGATGACTTCACTAGATATGGATACATATATATTATGAAGCATAAATCGGAATCGTTTGAAATTTTCAAACAATTTCAGAACAAAGTAGAGAATCAACTTGGCAAGAGAATAAAATCCATTCGATCGGATCGAGGTGGCGAATATTTGAGTCTAGAGTTTGAGAATCATCTTAGGAGTTGCGGAATAGTATCCCAACTCACTCCACCAGGAACACTTGAGATGAACGGTGTGTCTGAAAGGAAAAATAGAACCTTAATGGACATGGTTCGATTGATAATGAACTTAGCCGATCTTCCTAACACTTTCTGGGATTTGCCCAAAAAACGGCTGCTTTCACACTAAACCGAGCTCCGTTAAAAGCTGTGGAAAAGATGCCATATGAGTTATAAACTAAAAAGGTTCCAAAGTTGTCTTTTCTCAAAGTCTGGGGTTGCGATGTTTATGTAAAACGTTTACAAGGAGATAAACTAGCACCAAGATCAGACAAATGTCTCTTTGTTGGATATCCAAAATAGACAAAGGGGCATTACTTCTACAACCAATCAGAGAACAAAGTGTTTGTTGCTCGTGATGGTGTCTTCCTTGAAAAAGAGTTTCTTTCCAAGAAGACAAGTGGGAGAAATATAGAAATCGAAGAAATTCGATCTGAGCAACAAACTGACACTGTTGTACCACTGTCAGAAGTCGCGATTCCTAACTATTATGAGCCAATAGCAAAGGAAACAGAGGAAGAGATGGTAGATCTTGGAAATCCTCCAGCGCAAAGCAAATTGGACTCGCAAGAGAACCCTCAATCAGTTGAGAGTATCTCACCTGTTGTTCAATCCCCACGTAGGTCCGCAAGGCTGATTGAATTATCTCAACGACAAGATATCTTGTTGGTAGAAGATAATGAACCCAGCACCTACACAGAAGCTATGACAAGCCCAAACTCCAAAAAATGGCTGGGAGCCATGAAATCCGAAATGGACTCTGCTGATGTCGAAAATTGGCTCCCAGTTAAATCAGCATGAAAAAGGGAGTTGATGCATGACAACCTCCGTTATGATGGTATATTCTATTTGGAAAAGAGAGATTCCTCTGTTGAGCTCCGCTTCTCTGCTCTGCTCTGCTCTTTTGCTCCAGCTCCTCACTCCAGCTCCTCGCTCCTTACTCCTATTCGTCTGTTCCCGAGGGGGGAAAACCTGCAAAGGTTTCGAAAACCGCTCCGACGCTCAAGACAGTCAGGGTGCGCTTTGTAGTAAAAGAATGAGTATTGATCGATCCTTTTGGGGGGCGAGTTGTGAGAATTCTGAGTATGGGGTGATCTTTTCTGGAGTGAAGAGATCGTGTCCTATGAAGGACAAAGTAGGGGGCCTTTTATAGGCGAAGTTAAACCGACTGTGATTAGTGGCGGTGGTGAGGCCGTGGCCGTCAAACCGTAAGGGAAGTTACCTCTTTTGCGTATCTAGGGTTTCTTTTCGAGTCTATCCCGGATCTTTGATAAGTGAAAGTTCCTAAGTTCAAGGATACTTTGTATATAGCTTGCCGGAGTGATAGACTTTAAAGGAGAAGTTTCCTCTTATAGATACGTGGAGTCTAATCGGGCTTAAACACTTCAAGATATGAGGCCGATTGAGATCTTTTTAGAAAGTCCGGGATTAAGTCATTAGGTCGCGCAGCGCTGATATCTCCCCAATTTAGGCGTAAGATATGGGCCGAACCTGTGGAGACCCCCCTTATTCCTTTTAAGATCCCAGGGTTGATCTGTCCATGCCAAGGGCGTTCAATGCAGAGCTGATTTCTTCCGGCCGACCTCCTAGTTAGGGGAACGTATGGTGGATCGTCATGTGTTTAGCTGTCCTGTTGCCTTAAGCCGAGTCGTCCCAAGAGACTTCAGGTCTGATCTTGACTCTTCAGTCGTTAGTCAACGTCTGGACATTTTATGCATCATCATGAGTCCCGCCACTCCTTAGGTTAAAGTAAAGAGACTAAGGAGTAGAGGTAACTCGTGTGTTTTTTACTTTATTTGAAGGCCCGATGTCGAGAGTATTACTTGTCCCAGAGCTGTCTCGTGAAACTCTTTGGGTCTTACCTAGACCTGGGTTATTTCGTAGCACTCGGTCTCTTTGCTGATATTCTAGAGATGATTGGTATCCGCTAAGTGGAGATCCTCTCTCATGGAGCGCTGTTTTTGCCAGAACCATCCCAGCTATGTTTTGTCTTGACGCGTGGTTTACTTTCCCAAGACACGTTTCGTCTTCTGCACAAGCAATTAGTCTTTTCCATGCGTGATTTTGTGAAGTCATAGGTTTGATCCTCTGATCATGCGCTTTCAGCATTGATCTTCTGGGTTATTGCGCACGACGGTTCGTTCCCTCATTCGAAGACGCGTGGAGTCCTACTATTGGGGGATAGAATGCGTTACCTTGAGATCTGTTGTTATTCTATCAGACTTGATCGATCTCGAGCCGTGTGTATCCCTTGGTCATCATTCCTTTGCGTGTTCCCGAGATATGTTTGGTCTTTGTCTTGAATGACCCTTGTTTGTTTTCAAGAGGTTTCTTGGTCATCTTCTTCCACTATAAATAACTTGCTTTGGTTCTCTAATTCCTTATCACCGAAAGTTCGAGAGGGAATTTAAGAGAGCCCCTCTTCTGAGGTTGTCTTCTGATTTTTCCGTCTCTGCCAAAGATGCGAGATGCGGCTTCTGTCTGAGTTCATACAAGATCGCCTGCTTGAGGAGTGTTTCTTCATAACGACCGTGGTAAAAGATGGGTTTCTTCCTAATGGCAGTGGTAATCCCATGAGCTATTTTGGAGGATCCCTCAAGGTTGTTGATATGCCAGTGCTGCCTCCAATTGGGATGCTCAGGACATAGTGATGATGACAAAGGGGGTTATTCCTCCCTTGGTTGTCTTCTTGTCTTGGCAACTTTTCTGAAAAGGGGTACCTGGTAATTTCTCGGCTTCCATCTAACCAAATGGCGTGGCTACTCTTTTAGTCTTTCACGTTCTTTGGTTTTTTTTCTTGCCATGTCTCTTCTTTTTGTGAATTTTTATCGCTTTTGCAATTTCTTCTGTAATCGACCAGAATGGTCGTATTCTTCTTGATATATTCGTGTTGCAATTTTTTCTGTAATAAGCTTAGTTGAGTACTTGAATAAAATCACCTGTTAGAGTTTTCCTCTTACTGCTTATTGTTTTCCTGATATTGGCCACCCTCTTATGAAAGAATGATGATTTATCTCTAATTCTGTCTGTTCGGTTCATTTCTCCCTGACCGATGCATTTGTTCGTTCCGCCTTCCCCTGACTTAGGCCTATGAATATGACTCGACTGGGTGGATAATTCCCTCCATTTCCTTCATGGCCACTTTGTCCATCGAGGGGCTTCTTCCCCGAGGTAACCTTAGGATTAGCTTTCGCCTAATGCTTCTTGCTGAAAGTTTTTACGTTCGCCATTATCACATAAATGTTGAAGGTGAAGTTCCGATCAGGGTTTTTTGGTTCATCGACTTGTCCGTCTTTGAGAATTTAGAAGCGATTCAGTTGGGCGAACCTTTTGGTCCCTTGCAACTCACCCAGAGAGGGGTATTGGGTGACGACCGACGAGTGACTTTTGAAATAACGAGATACTTAGTTCGTTTGTTAAATGGTAGTCTCGTGGCAGTGATTATACGGTCCCCTGTAGAATTAATTCCTTCTGATGTAATCTCCCTGTCTACTTCTCCTGTTTCTTCTTCTTCGTCTAACATGTAAATAGTTGATGATGAGCGTTTTCTGACGTTCTCCCTTTTTTACTCTATTTTTATCTGCAAATACTTAAATGTGGAATGATTATTTATCTAAAGCCCTAATCTTACTAATGCATTCCTAAACTTACTACGCATGCTCTGAATGATCGCTTTTGCAAAATTTAAAAAAAGTTAGGCTTAAGCTGCCATGCCCTAGTCTTACTATTTCCTTCTTCAAAATAGAACCCAATTAGAGTGGCTCTGTATGTCGAGCCTACTTTTGCCCCTGATCATGGCTATTGCTCCCAGGGTTGTCTTTTATTAACCTAATTTTGAACCGTTTAGCTAAAATTTCTCCTTAGACCCTGGTCGTTGGTTTCGCTACCAGGGCTGGTTTCGTTGGCTTGAGCACAACTAGTTTAGCTAGGACTTCTCCTTAGACCTCCGATCGTGGCTTTCGCTATCAGAGCCGATTTCGTTGGGTTGAGCACAACTAGTTTAACTAGGACTTCTCCTTAGACCTCTGGTGGTGGCTTTCGCTACTAGAGCTGGTTTCGTCGACTTGAGCTCGATTAGCTTAGCTATGACTTCTCCTTAGACCTATGGTCGTGGCTTTCCCTATCAGAGCTAGTTTCGTCGTCTTGAGCTCGACTAGTTTAGCTAGGACTTCTCTTTAGACCTCTGGTCGTGGCCATCGCTACCAGACCTGGTTTCGTCGGCTTGAGCTCGACTAGTTTCACTAGGACTTCTCCTTAGACCTCTGGTCGTGGCTTTCGCTAGTTTTTCGCAGGGACTCCTCCCGTGCCCCTGGTCGTTGCCTTAGCTACCAAGGCTGTCTTCCTCATTTTAAGCATGAATAGTTTCGCAAGGACTTCTCCTTATACCCCCGGTCACCTTCGCCAGGGCGGTAGTTTAACTAGGACTTCTCTTTGGGGATCCTCAGGGACCACGTTTTACTCGAGTAAAGAGTTTAAGTTTAACTAGGACTTCTCCTTGCGAGGCCTCAGGTCGCAGCCGTAGCTACCGGAACTACCTATTTGCCGGCTTGAGCCGATCAGTTTCACTAGGACTTCTCCTTGGGACCTTGGTGAAGGGTCAGTTTTACTCGAGTAAAGTTCAGTTTAACTAGGACTGCTCCTTAGGACCCTCGGTCGTCGCCATGGCTACCGAGGTTATCTTGTCCCTGGTCGTGGCTCTTGCTAGCAGGGCTATTTTTAAATTAGGGCCATTGGTCGTTGCTTTCGCTACCAAGGCTACCTTTAGGTCCCCTGGTCGTGGCTTTCGCTATCAGGGCTACCAGCTCGATTCAGAGCGAGATGAGTTTAACCAGAACTCCTCCTTTTATAGCTTCTTTGTTAAAAATATTTTATTTTGGTGGATAAAATATGTAGCTAGTAATGCTACTTTTTTTGCCTAATGGCTTTATTTAAAAAGGAAATAGACTAGGGGTAGTGATGACCTGGTTTTCTCAGCTCTGCATGTCCGCTGTGGGGTCTCTGTACAACACTTTGTCTCCCCCAACGGTGATCAGATTGATCGCTTCTTCCTCGCAATCCTGGGCGGAAATGAGGTAACATTCTCGGGCTATTTTCTGGTCTCCTCTGACCGTTCCTATGAGATTCGTTCCCGGAACTGGGAATTTCATCATGAGGTGGTTCATAGAAACTATTGCTCCTGACTCCCTTAGGAAATTCCTGCCCAATATGATGTTCTAGGCGTACATCTTATCGACAATGGCGAAGTTTAGCATTATCTCTTTTGTCGATTCTCCTTCACCGATTAGTACCGGCACAGTTGCTATTCCATCTGTTTCGACCTGGTTGTCGCCGAACCCTGTCAAGCAAGATTTATAAGATTTGAAGTGGTGCTGACTTACCCCGAGTTTTTGGAAGCATGTCCGACTCATGACTTCTGTCGAGCTTCCTGTATCGACCAGGATGCGTTCTACCCTCCAACTGGCCACTACAACCGTTATTACCAAGGGATCTGCGTGTGGAGTTATTACCCCAACCAGATCGTCGTCAGTAAAGACGATGGGTGGAGTTCCCACGGCTAGTTTGATTAGCCGAACTGGCGGGTTCTTCGCCTCGTTGGCGTATCTACGCTGCTCTCTTTTAACTGCTCCGCCGAGGGTTGGTCTCCCTGCTATGGTGTTGATATTTCCCATTATTCCGGTTGATTCCTCCAGACCTTTGTTATTCTCTTTGAAAGTCAGGCCTTGCTTGTCGGTTTCCGGTCCCGATCCAATTCCTGCCCTGTTTACTGGCCTTTTGTTCCGGTATTCGTAGGGTCGCTGCTCTTTCTGGATGTACTTATCAAGTTCTCTCTTTCTTACCATCTCTTCTATAAAATTTTTGATGTGCCGACAATTGTCGGTCTTGTGGTCGTAGCCTCTGTGGAAGGCACACCATGCAGTCATATCTCTAGACCCGAACTCCTCTCTATCGTCATTGGGTTTAGGCAGTTCGGCCTTGCCTTTCGCTATCAATACCTGCAAGATTTCCTCCCTCCCTTTCATCAGTGGGGTATAGGTTGCGAAGTGAGCAATAGGTCTCCTGCCTCGTTCTCGGTCCCTGGGTGGCCTGACCTCATCTCGTTCCTTCTTTCGGGGACGTTCACTTTCGTATGGGATGTTGGCTACGTCCTTCATCCGTAGATAGTTTTCCTCGGTCTTGATAAACTGTTGCAACCTTTCTATCAGTTCTGCGAGGGTGCCTGCCTTCCTTCTTGAGATATCTCTGATTGTGTCGTCCTGCCTAAGGCCTCTCTGTAAGGCGATAAAGGCGACATTTGATTCTAGGTTGTGCTGATGTCGAAAATTTGCTCTCGGTTGAATCAACATGAAAAGGGAGTTGATGCATGTCAGCCTTCGTTCTGATCGAATATTCCTTAGATTTCCACTCCTTCCATTAGAGACCTGGGGGGGAAAACCTGCAAAAAGAAAGAAAACCGCTCCGACACTCAAGCCAGTCAGATTGCTCTTTACAGTAAAAGAGTGAGTATTGAATGATCCTTTTTGGGTGTGGAGTCTATTAGACTTGTTCAGCTTACCTTGAAGAAGGTGATATGAGACCCTTTTATAGGCCAAATTAGGGTTTCCCTTCGTAGTTATCCTGTATCTAGGATAAATAGAAATATCCTAAGTTCAAGAATATTTCGTAGATATCCTGCCGAGGTGATAGATCTTGAAGGAGATATTTCCTCCCTTAAGACTCTTGAGGTCCAAGCTTGCTTAAACACTTCCAGATTTGTAACTGACTAGGATCTTTAAAGATATTTCGGGATTAAGTCGGTAGGTTGCTTGGCACTGCTGCCTCCCCAGTTCTGGGCGTAAGACACTGACCGAACTTGTGTGGACCCCCCTAATTCTTTTAGAGACCATAGGACTGATCTGGTCATGCCGAGGGCGTTACAAAGCTGGTTCTCTCTAACCGAACTCCTAGTTAGGGGAGTGTAGCGGATCGCCAATGATTCAGCGATCCTGCTACCTTAAGCCGGGTTGACCCGTTGGACTTCAAGTCTGATCTTGACTCTTCAGACGTTAGTCAACGTCATGATATTTTTATGCATCATTATGAGTCCCGCCGCTCCTTAGTCGAAAGTATTGAGACTGAGGAGTAGAAGTAATTCTCATGTTTCTTAAACAGTGAAGACCCTGAAGACAAAAGGGTTTACCTGGGCCAAGTTGTTCCGTGAAGCTCGGTCTTCTTTCTGATTTCCCGGAGCTTCGCATTCCAGTGCTGATCTGGGCTGAGCTGTATTAATTATCTTCTAAGATTTCTTTCACTACCAGTGCTGGTCGAGTTTCTCTTTACCTGACTGTTTGTGCCAGAGCTGTTTCGAGAAGTCTTTTTTCGCACTTGTGTTGATGAGGTTTTCCTTACGGTAGCTCTATTTGCTGGGGCTGATTGATGTTGGGAATTTTCCTGCAAACACGCAACACTCTGAATTAATTCTGAACAAACTAGTATTAAACTCTTCCAAAATAGCAAATTATAAAGATGTTAATAGGCTAGCAAAGAAGATGTATAATGGTAAGAAACAATGTGGGAGCTAAGTAGTAACATTCAAATGTAGCTAGGTTGGCAAAGAGGAGAGGCGGTTGCCTATATGTCTAACTATGAGACTAACAGTTATGTCAATGAGAATTGTTTGCGGGGCAAGTCCTTAAGTTTTCGTGTCCGAGGGAAAAATAAATAATCATCAGAAAATTAGGAAGTAATATAAACGAGAAAGAAACACTTTCTGATTGTCGTGCTTTAGTGATGAACCGGATACCGTTTCCTTTGAACCTTATTCCCTGCATAATAATTCTAGCTTCAAAGAAAAGGTGTTAGCGGGTTAGTGTAATCCTAAACTTACTAATGCAAGTTCCCTAGCTTACTACGCATGCTCCAAATGATCGCTCCTGCATGATAAGGAAAAGTTAGACCTGTTTTATCATGACCTAGGCTTACTAATTCCCTCTGCAAAATAGAACCCAAGTTAGCCCTATATAAAATTTTTGAATATTTTATGAACCTAAGTTCTACCCTTGGTTGTAGCTTGTGCTACCAGGGCTGGCTACGTTGGCCTAAGCACAACTAGTTTAGCTATGAATTTTTCTTAGACCTCTGGTCGTAACGTGAGCTATCAGAGCTGGTATCGTCGGCTTGAGCTCGACTAGATTAACTAGGACTTCTCCTTAGACCTCTGGTCGTAGCTTTCGCTACCAGAGCTGGTTTCGTTAGCTAGGGCTCGACTAGTTTAACTAGGACTTTTCCTTCGACCTCTGGTCGTAGCTTTCGCTATCAGAGTTGGTTTCGTTGGCTTGAGCACAACTAGTTTAACTAGGACTTCTCCTTAGACCTCTGGTCGTGCCTTTCGCTATCAGAGCTAGTTTCGTCGGCTTGAGCTCTCCTATTTTCACTAGGACATTTCCTTAGACCTATGGTCGTGGCTTTCACTACCAGAGTTGGTTTCGTCGGCTTGAGCTCGACTAGTTTCACTAGGACTTCTCCTTAGACCTCTGGTCGTGGCTTTCGCTATCAGAGCTGGTTTCGTCGGCTTGAGCTCGACTAGTTTAACTAGGACTTCTCCTTAGACCTCTGGTCGTGGCTTTCTCTACCAGAGCTGGTTTCGTCGGCTTGAGCTCGACTAGTTTAACTAGGACTTCTCCTTAGACCTCTGGTCGTGGCTTTCGTTATCAGAGCTGGTTTCGTCGGCTTGAGCTCGACTAGTTTAACAAGGACTTCTCCTTAGACCTCTGGTCGTGGCTTTCGCTACCAGAGTTGGTTTCGTCGGCTTGAGCTCGACTAGTTTTTGCAGGGACTCCTCCCGTGTCCCTGGTCGTCGCTTTAGCTACCAGGGCTGTCTTCCTCATTTTAAGCATGAATAGTTTCGCAGGGACTTCTCCTTATACCCCCAGTCACCTTCATCGAGGCGGTAGTTTTAACTAGGACTTCTCCTTGGGGATCCTCAGGGACCACGTTTCACTCGAGTAAAGAGTTAAGTTTAGCTAGGACTTCTCCTTGTGAGGCCTCGAGTCGCAACCGTAGCTACCGGAGCTACCTCCTTTGCCGGCTTGAGCCGAGCAGTGTAACTAGGACTTCTCCTTGGGACCTTGGTGAAGGGTCAGTTTTACTCGAGCAAAGTTCAGTTTAACTAGGACTGCTCCTTAGGGCCCTCAGTCGTTGTCGTAGCTACAGAGGTTGTCCTGTCCTTGGTCATGGTTGTCGCTAGCAGGGCTGTTTTTAAATTAGGGCCCTTGGTCGCTGCTTTCACCTACCAAGGCTGGCTTTAGGTCCCCTGGTCGTGGCTTTCGCTATCAGGGGTACGTTTAGGTCCCCTGGTTGTTGCTTTCGCTACCAGGGCTACCTTTGTATGTGGCGTTATTAAAGCAAAGCGGGATCTGTGCCTAACGGAGTAGGGCTTAATCCGCGACCTTGTCAAAGCAAAGTCGTTTGTGCCCACCGAGTAGGGCTTAATCTGCAATGAGAATATGTTGTTAAATTCACAAAGTGAGTTTGATAAGTATGTGTACCTTAACTGCTTTTTTAGGTCCTTTCGTTGGGACTTTCTTTAAGTATTCAAGATTCTTTGATTGAGGTAAGATGTGTCCTCCAATCGAGACTTTCAGTTTCTTCTTCGAGTTTGCCAAGTTGAACTATTTCATCCTTCGAATCTGCCATAAGCAGTTTCAAAGCAGTCATCTAGACTTTCAAGAGTTGTTAGTTTATCATTAGCTAACAGCAAGAAGATCATTGTATAGACTTGAATAATGACAACACAAAATCATGTATTAGGTGTGTCAACCTATTTGTGTCATTGACGTATTTACTTGTTTCCTATCATGCAGAGTTAACATGGAAAATATTCACATATACTTTTAAGTTTATGTAATAACAGCATGGTTTGTATGATAGATAGATACTCAGTCGTGTTAGAGTTATATATAGATACTCAATTTGTTTTAGAGTAAATCTAATATATTCCAAGTCTGTTTCAAACATAGAGCGTTTATGTGACGTCATAGAATTGTGTCTTCCATGTTTTGAGTATAAGTACTCTTTTAAGCTTTTCAGCATGCATTCTACTAACAATATAACATGTAGCATGTTTAGTTTATGTTAGCAGTCGGTTGACTATTCATGCTCATGGTTTATAAACAGTTCAAGTTTTTCTTCCAAGCATTTCGTCTATGTGTTCATATGCATAGGTTCGTTCCTATTTGTCGATGTTTTCAATGCAACAACATATATATGCATGTATACCCCCCCCCCCCCTTAGTTTGATTTTTTTACTGAAAGTGATGAACTAATTATCAAAATAGAGAAGTATACCATATATGAGTAAGAGTTACTCCCTGTTTTTCATATCCTTGCTCCGTCACTTTTGACATGAGACCTTTGTCTGTAGAGTTTTGCAATGACTGAAGAGTTCAGTCTTGTCTCTCTTTGGAGTTATTCGTCTTTTTCTGTTTATAGTGTCCTGCATAACACCATTCTAAAATAAGAGAGTTAAAGAACTTCATATTCTTTATTAACAGAGTCCTGATCCTGTGTTCCTGTTAAGGCAAACTAAAGAGAATCTCCTGTTTATATTCAACACCGTTATTCGGTAATGAGAGCCGTTTATCTAATCCAAGCTTATGAATTTCGAGGCGAACCAGACATTGAATTGTCTTCCGCCAATTGGCAGCGTCATAGTATAAAATAGTCCAAATATTTCCATCTATTATATGTAGATTTTCTTTTTCAGAAATTAAAACAATTGTCACAAGATGAACGTGAATGATGAATGTAAAGCGTAATAGCATTCCGATGACCTTAAATGTCAATCGTTCTAGCTTAACATTGCAGTAAAAAGAAAACCAAGCTCAAGATGAGTCGGCTATCTCGATAGCTTCGCTACTTAAATGGACAATAAGTGGTTAAGAAGCACCATAGAACACATGTTTGATATGTTTGATGTATGAACTCACTTTTCTATTATTTGATGCAATCGGTTTTGTGAGCTTTTATTCAAACTGTCAGATAAAGAATAATAATTTTGAAATCAGGTTCGAGTCAACTCAGGTCTTCATCTGGATTTCAAATATGAAATACGGTTTCTAGCAATTGTCTGAACTTCTTTTTGTTTTTTTGCAGTATGAGATGAATACTGGAGATATATTGTTTGTGTTTTCGTAGAAGGATCAACCTAAGTTTGTGTTGACCCGTCTGGACGCTAGGTAGAGTTAATCAAGATCAACTTTTGGGAAGTTGTGAACATCGAGGAATAGATGAGGAACCAAGCTCGATAATATGCATGCTGGTACCCAGAAGGTTCAGTGTCCCCGCAATGAGAAGGAGATTAATGAATTGATTATGATTTTTTTTACTTAAATTGATTTTACACTTATTACTGAAGTCGCACTTTTAACTTTAAATCCCATATGTAGAAAATATTAAGAGATGGGTTATTACTAATTGTTGCATTGAGTGTAACCATTTAATAGAACACTACTTCTTTTTTGCCTATTTTAGTTGTCAATTTGTTATGTCAATTCGAAAGAAAAAATCACATCTTTGCATATCATTTGAAAATACTGTATGTGCCTTACTGGCACGGGCTACACCCTCGTTGGATTTATAAGAAATAAATAAACAAATAAAAATTAGACTAAACTATCTAAGTAAGAGATGAGATCCATTCGGGAAACAAGTTGCAGGAAGAGTCAGGTAGCGGTCGAGTGAGAAGGATACTGTCATCCACAAGATCAATATCGATAAATATTAATCATCTATTAGCATGAAAGGTTAGTTAACTTCACCCACACACATTGATTATCCTAAGCATAACGTTTCAAAATAAGCATAACTGATCAAAAGTTACTAGGCATCGACTATCAAACTAAGCACACACTACCAAATGAGTTGAAAATGAAGAAGTATGACATTCCTAAGTATAATGCGTCAAAATAAGTATAACCAATCAAAAGTTACTAAGACTCGGCTATCAAACTAAGTAGGCACTACAAAATTATGTGTCAATAAATGATTAAAACCAAGGCTTCTAATTAATAAAACTAGACGAAGTTAATTAAATTAGCATTTAGACAAACACTAAGTCATTCATCACATCAAATCATGCTTCAAAAGTATCCGCATACAAGAGTTAGATAGACATGGTGAGACAAGTAATAAACGGGAAAAGGATAAAGAAGACACGAGTTAAGGTGGAAATCCCCCTTTTCCAATGAGGCGCGAAGCTGGGATCGTCAGGAAATGTAAGTGTCAATGTGCAACCGATCTCTCCTAAGCATAACGTAGCTTTCCCTTTAGTACTGCTAAAATAAGTGCCCTCCAAGCAGAAACGAGGATACCCAATAGCAAAAATCTCATCTTTTTCCTCTCAAACAGTCCACCATGGAAGCTTCACCCAAGCTTTTTCTCTCTAAAACTTGCCTAAATTTGCTAGAAAAGCACAAGGGAATCAAAGCAAAAACATTCCCAATAGAAACCCTAAGTTTTTCCGACAAGATGATAGAGATTCCGACCAAGAAAGAAATCGTGAAGATCCGGTGGGAATGCTTCAACCCCCCGACTGTTCCCCTTCGTCCCGTGAATATTTTGTGTCGACCTGAGTTGATCTTTAAAGTCCCACTCCCTCTTTCCCGTGGTAGATTCCTTGCTCCGACCGAGCTATGAAGTTATCCCGTGAAGACCAGAGCCTATGTCCCGTGTTGCTATGCGTTCTAGTTGTGCCGACCAGAGCCTATGTCCTGTGATGTTGTATCTAGTCTGTTCGATTGATTGTGCTCTGTTGATTTCTTCCACAATCAATCTTGTTCCCACTCTTGAAAACCGGGGGGAAAACTTGCAAGGAGCTCAAAAACCTCTCTAACGCTCAAGATAGTCCAATTGCCCGTGTAGATAAAAGATTGAGTATTGATTGAAACATAGAGTTTATCGTGAAGTACCTTCTTCGAGGTGATTTGATGCCCTTTCATAGGGTGCTTTTGACCGACTATCAATAAACGGTGACGATGAGGTAGTTGAGATCCGACGTGTTGTATTGTGTATTGAAACTACTATTGCGTATATGGAGATCAAGGGTTTCCTTTTGACTTTACCTTATCTCTTAAGTATTTAGGAGTTCCTCCATTTAAGGGTCCTCATATATCGATATCATTTCAAGTCTAGGAGGTGTTTCCTCCTTTCTCTTGAAAGTCATGTTAGGAAAATACTTAAGATCTCCATCGACTGATAATTTTTATTAGATTCGGGATTAAGTCGGTAAGTATTTGGGACGCTTCTACCTTCCTATATTTAGGGCTTAAAGGGATCCACCTTGCTTACGTGGATCCCCTGGCCTTTTCGCGAATCCCAGGGCAAACCTGGTTGTATTTGCGTGAGGACAGGGCTTAGGCGCTTAGGACAATCATGTTGACCTCGCAGTTCTGAGCTTGAGTTTGGCAGGCCTCCTTCGTATTCGACTTCCCTTGTTGACGTGACAGGGTTTGACCCACAGGAATTCGGTTTTTTCTTGACTTACTCAGTCAACTAATGACCATATTTTATATCATCCATGTCGACCATGATTCGGCTTTCGCTATGGTGGCTATGATTACCCCATGAAAGTCATCATTTATGAAGATGATTTGAGGCGTCTCCTTTTGCGGCTTTCGGTATACAAAAAGCAGACCTTTAGCCTCATTCGTATATCTCTGGCGAGCGCTTTTTGTACTTCCAACTGACGTTGGTCCCCCAGCTATAGTGTGCATTGTTCCCACAGTTATGGGCTCTGAATCTTCTTCAATCTATTTTTCTCTTCCAAACCTCTTTGTTGCGGTGAAGTTTGTTTTGGTGTCAAGCCTGACCCTGCTCCTCCTTTCTTGGAAGAGCTCTTGGTTGTACGTTTGGGTGACAAGGCCCGATGCTCCTTTTTGATATATTTGTCGACCTATCCTCTTTTTACCATCTCCTTTACGAAGTTTTTGAGGTGTCTACATTCTTCAGTTTTGTGGTCAAGATCTTTATGAAAGGCGCACCATGCATCCGTATCTTTCGGTCTGAATCCCTTCTGTCAGGATTCGGTTTTAGCAACTGAACCTTTTCATCCTGCATTAGTATCTGCAGGATTTCCCCCCTCTTTATGTTTAGAGGGGTGTAAAAATTTTAGTCCGACTTTACTCTGTATAACGATCTTGCTCTCGGGGTCGTCGACCATCCTCCCATTCCTTCCTCCAAGGTGGATCTTTTGCGGGGAGGATCTTAGCAATTTCTTTTATCCTTCTGTAGTTTTCTTCAACCTTTACCACTGACTGGACCCTTTTGATAAATCCCTTCAGAGTAGGTGGCTCATCTTTCATTATTTTCGTAAGTATGTTGTCTTGTCGCAACCCTCTTTTCAACGCTATTGGAATAACTTTGGAATCCTGATGGGGTATTTGGACCATCTTATTCTGAAACCTTCGTCAGTAGCTGTGTAGTGACTCTCCCTTTCTTTGAACGATGTTGCACAGGTCTTTATCAGTCTTATCCATTACGTGGTTGCCTTAAAAGGCTGACATGAGGTCGTCAAAGGAAGGATCCGGGCTCGAGAACTCTGTGTCAGGATTGAGCGGGTCCTTTTATGTTTATTAGGAAGACGAAATAGCAAATAGATTTATCGGTGGTGTTCAAGCTCATCAATGAGGTATAGTTTCGTACGAACATAGTCGGAGTCGCCCGATCCGTCTTGGCTTTCGAAGCAAGGTAACTTGAGCTACCAGGCCTCTCTGAGCTTCAAGAATATCACCACTTAATGAAGGCGCAACTATTTCTGCCTTTTTTGTCGCGTTTTTCTCTTCTTGCATTCTGGTAAGCTTAGATACTTGATGGATAACCAAGTCACTTAAAAGATGGCTCGTACTACTCCCAGACATTGTAAGGAATGGTTCAGCCTCTTCTGCATCGATTCCCGTCGTTGGAGTGGTTTCTTCTCGCGGTCTCCCACCTTGGTCCAGCACTCTTCTGCTCTGCGAGCTTAGCAATTCAGTAGTTTTGACATACTTTGCTCGAATCGAGGTGCGAGTGCGCTAGCTAGGGTCGAAAAGAGTTTTGCGACAGGTTTTTTTATTTTTTTCATCTGTTGCCTAGAATCTTGAATCCTTTTCACAGATGTTGCCTCCTTTGTGCTCTCACGAGGTTTTCTTGCAACTTCCGTCTGTTTTCAGCACCTCTCTCTTTCTCGGCCTTGAGGCGTTCGACTTAAGCGGCCAACTCTTCAGTTGCGAGATGCTCAGCTTCGATTGTTGTGTCTTGTTGAGACTGTTGGTAAAATAAGGTAAAAATAAAATTATTCTACTATGCAGTGGAAAAAGGATGTTTACCATGTTCTATAAATATAAAGCAATCAAAAAGATAATATTAGATCATGCCTGAGAGTTCTGGATTGAATAAATAAGAAAATATAACCAATCCGCAGCCTATCCACAGCCTCTCTGATTTATGCTTAACCTGTACTGTTGTAGTATTTCGTCTATAACTCTCTGGGTATAACTCCGAATGCTCTGAAACTTCCATAGTTGATTGAAAATCGTATTCTGAACAACTTTGTCAGAAATATCCCTAGGCCAATTCGGTTCCTAAGGTGCTCAAATCTGCACGTTTTTATTACGAAGTAAAACTACAGTTTTCAAGTCCGAATTCTAGTAGGGTTTCTACTAGAAGATAATGCTTCCACTTAGTTTCTTAATCTTAATGAACTCCTCCAATTATGATGCTAGACCTCAGTGGAGCAGTCAACCTACAAGAGTATAAGCAAAAAAAGAAGAAGCTGCTTAGTTTCTTAATCTTAATGAACTCCTCCAATTATGATGCTAGACCTCAGTGGAGCAGTCCACCTAAAAGAGTATAAGCAAAAAAAGAAGAAGCTCAAAGGAGATTCTAATATGTTTTTAGAGAATGAGAATGTGTGCCAACACCACATACCAGAGACTCCAACTCCGATGGCTGAGATAAGCCACTCCTTTTGTATCGGAGTACATGATGCTACAGTTTCCATATCGACAATGCCCAAAGATGATAAAACTGCGAACTGATTTATATCGATCTTCTATCAAGAAATATTTCATCTCCCTCGTATCAATCCTAGATACCGATGAATACTATGGGCTTCGATAATGGATACATATAACCTGCAAATAATATGTGAAACATACAAATGCAAACACTAAATGCTCATAAGTCTCATGAATATGTATAAGTTGATATTAAATTTCAGAATTCTAAGTGTCTTATCACAAATTTGCTTTCAGAGACGACATCTTTTCCTTTTGAAATAGGCTTTTGAAAGAAAAAATGAGAGATGATTCGGGAGGGAATCGAATTAAGGGTTTAGGTTTCCGACTGTTGATGATTTTGTCACTTCGGTATCAATCAGAATAGTGAATCGGTAACGTTTGATCCCGTCATGATTACTCAATCTGCTTCGTTGAAAACCTGGGGGAAAACCTCCAAGGAGCTCGGAAACCTCTACGATGCTCAAGAAAGTCAGATTGCCCTTAAAGTTAAAAAATTGAGTATTAAATGAATCTTGCAGTTTGTACCTTGTTTAAGGCGAGTTGATGCCAACTGTTGATAGACGATGATGATGAGGCGGTTCAGATCCACCGTGTTGGATTAGGACTACTTATTCGTTAGGAGATTTAGGGTTCCCCTTTGGAGTTATCTCGTATCTTGGATATGTAAGAGTTCCTCTTGCGAATCCCGGGACATACATGGTCGTATTTGAGTCAGGGTAGGGCTTAAGGTGCCTAGGACAATCGTAATGACCCCTTAGTTTTGGGCTTGAGTGGCAGACCTCCTTTGATTCGAACTCGTTGTTGACTTGACGCGGGTTGATCCACTGGGCTTTTGGTCTTCTCTTGACTCATTCACCTTAGTCAACTGATGACCATTTTTTGGATCATCAGTAGGAACATACCATAATTGGCCCCTAGACGACCCACAAACCTTTAATGTGTCCTTTTTCCCATTCTATCGATCTAAGGATCTCTCTCTCTCTTCAAGAAGCTTCGTCGATTTCCTTTGCTCCGACTAACCAGTGTTTGGGCCAAATCGACTGGCTTTTGCCTTGCACATCTATCTTTCCAAGTCTAATCGAGCCATAGTTTAGTTCTGCAACAACCCTACTCCGACATCTTGTGAAGCCCGGGTGTTTTAGCACTAGTAACAACACACTTCTGTGACGGTCCTCTTTTACCCACAATACCTTACTATCGTACATATTACATTCGTTTATGATAGTCTCTACTATCACACTCTTATACCCAAATGTCTTTGTCGAGATTTTTGACTCTCTTGGACTCAACCCAATGACCTAATTAACCAAGTTTCGTTCTCAACCCAGGTTTAATATTGCAAACCGCAGAGTTTCCCTCTATTTATGCCTATTACATAACCATCGACTATACAAACTGGAATTGTTTTTGGTTGCCATTTCTTACGTCAATTACTGACACTCTTTTATCCCTTACACATCTGACAATGAATCTCTTGTTCACTAAACTTATGCATCCATTTGGTTGTCACTCTCAGTGTCACTTTTGAACACCTTCTTTCAGATAATGCATTACTTATCGACAATTCCCTTGACACCATAATTTGTTTGTTACTTTTATCCAACTTTTTGGCATTCTGGCAATGATTTCCTTGTCGAATTTACATACAACAAAATTATTTGTGTTGTCACTCATTATGCCAATAATTGACATTTTCTGCGGCCTATTTTCGACGGAATATTTTAGGAAATCTGTCAGAAGAAGTTTTCTGACGGATATGTGTAGTCGGAAAAAACGTTTTTCCCATGCATTTTCTTCCAACTAGTTTCTGACGGATACTCGCCATCAGCAATGATGCAGACTTACATATGCCTTCGAGTTGTTTAGATAACTTCATGATGGAATCATTGACTTGATCGAATTTAGTATAGGAGAAGTTACTTTAATTTGATATTTCTTTATTTTTAAAGTTTCTATGTTTGAGTAGTTTATTATTTTAGGAATCCTAGGTTGAGTCTATCTAGGAAGGTTTATTATCTTATAAAAGGAGATCTAGTCTATGTTATTATGCACCTTGAAGAGAAAAACCATTGAAGTTATTAAGAATTTTAGTTTATTTTATCGTTTCTTACAGTTTTCTTTATTGTTCTTAGTTTATTTTATTGTTCTTTATTTATTCCGCTGCGTCTACATCAAGTGGTATTCAGAGCCATTTTTTTTTTAACCAATCACAAAGGTTAATCCTACCGTTCCTACTCCAACAATCAAAGAGAAGACACCAACTTTTGCCTCCGAATGGGACAACATCAACAAGAAGTTATCCTCGGTTACAAAATTGGAAGAAGCTTTCGAAAATTACAAGAAGGAAAAGATGGAAAAATTCGATCAAGTCAATGATTCCATCATGAAGTTATCTAAACAACTCGAAGGCATATGTAAGTCTCCCTCTTTTACCACCACTCCTTCATCTTCTACTTCAATTCAAACATCATCCACCACAACCACTTCCAACCACCACAAACTCAACCGTTGCAACCACCACACCAATTTCAATACCCCTATTCGGTCAACCTATCACTAACTCATACCCGACCACATTCCTCCCACCGATTCACATCAACACTACACCACCACTCTTACCGGTTTTCCCATTGACATACATAAACCCTACAACCACTCCAACCACACCACCTTTTTTCCTTCAACGACCACCAATCTACTACCAACCCAAGTATAACCCAACCATACCCATTCCAGACCCCTCGGCAATATTATTCACCAAGCACCATTCCACTCGAAACCCACCACCAAAACCGCAACCCCGAACCCTCATCTCTACCGACACCACCACCATCCACCGCAGTATACAAACCCTAGTTATGTAGGCTACAACCCGGATTCTATAGGCACCCCTAGTTTCCCTATACATAATATTCAAATCCCATCTATAGCCACCACCCAAATAACCCTACCCCAATATCACCAACATGTTCCTGTTTCCCTCCCAATCTTTTGGTGTCAAACACCATCACCAACACAACAAACCTCTCCTTACTATTCCATATCCCCAACACTTCTACCAGAAAATTTTAAATCTTCCATATCCCCAACACTTCTGTCAGAAAATTTTGAATCTTCTCCTCAAGTTGAAACTCAGTTATCAATACACCCAAGTAATCAAAACCCAGAATTTAGTGAAGGAAAAGAAGAACAAAAAGCAATTATCAAAACCCATCACAACCAAGAAGAAGAACAACAAAAGAAACAATTAAGAAAAAGAGGAACAAGAAGAACAACCCAGAATTTTCCGAATCAATTATGTCCCACATCGCCGCTTTCTCTATCAAATCTCTTCCTACCAAATTTTCTTCAAACAATTATGAAAAAGAGGATCAATTTCCCAATTCTTACAATGAACCTATACTCAATGGTCAAAGATCACATACCAATTGAACAACTTCCATCTAGGTTTCACATATCAATTGAAGAAAACAAACAGTGGGCTCCAGGTATTGATCACGTTAGAGTACATAAACTACATGAAGATGAACTTGGAAAAGTCAATTTTGCGTGGCATATCTACACTACATGGTTCCATATCGATATCTTAGTTAGCGATGGTTATGCTTATACTTTGGCTATTGATGAAGTATTTTGGAAATTTGTTACAATTACTCTTACTTCACACTTGCTCATAGTACTTCACACTTTCTTAAAGATTAAGTGGTTGTGCCTATCGTGGGAAGATGGCGAGATGAACATTATTTATTCACTAAGGTTAATTTTGCGAGAATCATTGGCATATGAGTTTGGGTACGAGGTTGACGATTACTTGCACATTAGTATCCTTCCATTCCAGTGCAAACTTCGTTCGAAGTGGGAATTACGGATCGCCATGTCAAAGTTCATCATCTGCGGGTGCATCAACTTGTTTTCTTCATCGAAATCGGTTCGGGACGAACCTTCTGGGGAACAGGGTGCTGATGCAGGCGCATAAACGTGTGGGCCCACGTCCACGCGTGCCCACATCCTATTTGGTTTTAATAATGGTTTATTTAGTATAGGAGAAGTTACTTTAATTTGATATTTCTTTATTTTTAAAGTTTCTATGTTTGAGTAGTTTATTATTTTAGGAATCCAAGTTTGAGTCTATCTAGGAAGGTTTATTATCTTATAAAAGGAGATCTAGTCTATGTTATTATGCACCTTGAAGAGAAAAACCATTGAAGTTATTAAGAATTTTAGTTTATTTTATCGTTTCATACAGTTTTCTTTATTGTTCTTAGTTTATTTTATTGTTCTTTATTTATTCCGCTGCGTCTACATCAAGAGCTGATGTAGATTGTTGCGGAAGCGTAAAAGTAATGGAATCCACCATTATAACAATGATAAAATACGTAAATAAACTGATAAAGTACGTAAATAAACTGATAAATTAAAGAACAAAACGATAAACCTGATTAATAATAAACTCGATTGATAATATTCTCTAATCTGAAAAACAAGGACAGACCTGACTTCCTTTTATAGGAACTTAGAAACTTCTAGATAGACTCAAATTAAGATTCCTAAATATCAAAGATACTCAAACATAGAAACTTCTAAACCTAGACTTAGTAGGAAATATTAAAACATGGAAACTCCTAAACTCTAACCCTAATGGGCTCGACCATGAGGCCCTCTAACTAGTTCGGCCGTGAGGCCCATCTTGATGGTCTCCATCATACTCTCCGACCGAGAACGAACTTGCCCTCAAGTGAGACTCAACAATGCAATCCTTAATTCCCACTTCGAGCGAACAGTGCATTGGGGTTGAAGGACACCCACTTGGACGAAGTCACAAACTTCCAACAAATTGCAACATCTCCCGTCATCTTTTAATTTGATGAAGAAGATCACGAACACCACATAATTCACTATGGAAAAATTAACTATGAATTTCATCATCCACTTCATCACTTTATCTGTTTCGTCCTTCTGAATAATAACTTGAATTATCTTCCCTCGTTCATCTTCGTGAAGTTTATAAACTCTAAGAAACCTAATATCGAACAGGTGATGGGCATCAACTTCTACACCTATGTTCATTGTTTCTTTGAGAAAAGAGACTCCTACAAGAGGGAGCATGAACTTCTTGGTACTAATGCCTCGTGAAGGAAAATCACTTCCGTCTTCTTCCTCGGTCATGGATAGAATTTTGTTCCGTTTGTCAAGAACTTCTTCAATATCATCGATCCCGGTGACCAAAGTAACGTTGGAGAATTGTCTACTTGATTCAATCATTGTTTCAGCATATGACAAATATTCATCCAAGGGTAGAAAAACATACCTGAAGATATTTTTCAATGTCGTCAAATCGTCTATGAATTTTTTTTTCCTTCGTCAATGAGTCTCCATTGCATTGCATTAAATTGTTCATAGATTCTTTCGGACATATGTTGTTCCATGACAAAAACCTTATCTTCGACATGTACATCTTGATTTATGAACCAATCCTCCATCTGTCGAAGCCAAAAATCTATATGGTATTGACCGTGGAAGAGAGGAATTTTGGAAACGTTATTAATTTTTTCTTGATCTTTTTGATCAACGTAGAATTGTTTAGAATCTCGAAAGGGATCCCAACCTAAACGTGGGAAAATTTTCCAGCATTCAAGGAGAGATGTATCCATGAAAAAAAATTCATCTGTTCCCAGATTCTTCAGGCTCTGAATACCAGCTGATGTAGATTGTTGCGGAAGCGTAAAAGTAATGGAATCCACCATTATAACAATGATAAAATACGTAAATAAACTGATAAAGTACGTAAATAAACTGATAAATTAAAGAACAAAACGATAAACCTGATTAATAATAAACTCGATTGATAATATTCTCTAATCTGAAAAACAAGGACAGACCTGACTTCCTTTTATAGGAACTTAGAAACTTCTAGATAGACTCAAATTAAGATTCCTAAATATCAAAGATACTCAAACATAGAAACTTCTAAACCTAGACTTAGTAGGAAATATTAAAACATGGAAACTCCTAAACTCTAACCCTAATGGGCTCGACCATGAGGCCCTCTAACTAGTTCGGCCGTGAGGCCCATCTTGATGGTCTCCATCAAGCAATAGCTATTTACGACGATAATTTCTTTTTACGACAGCTAGAGCGCGTCACAGAAAGTTTCGTGTTTTATCATGAGAAGTTTTATAGTTATCAATTATTCAAGGTTTTGTTTTTAGTTAAGATTATGATGGTATATGCTATATTAGATGCGGGATAAATATGTCTTTTTTAGCACTTATGAAGTAAGTGCAACACTTACTTTCAACCACTTCGAAGTGATTTTCACTTTTTAAGTGAAAAAACAAACAATCTAAAATTATCCTCCCGCACTTAATAAATGAAATTCCTTTAATAAGTGCAAAAATCAAACACCCTCTTAGTGTTAATTTTTTTTTATGGAATGAGAGTAGTTTATTGTGTGTAGTTTTTGCTTAAAAATATCGAAGAGCAAAAATCATACGACTTAGATTCATCTTATAAGTGCTTCAAAATTATACACCTTCTTACTTCGTTCTGGATTTTTGCTAAGTGGATTACTTGTAAGGAGATCATGATGCGGTGCAACTTGGAGGGATGGAGCTCCCTTTGGAGATGCTCTAAGCGAGAAAAAGAATCATAAGCACTCACCTTTAGTAAAGTAAGGTCGGTGTAATATTATAGAATGTCGATAAAATGATTCTATAGTATTCCTATTCCAGAAATAAATTTTGTGCAATTTTTTAACTAAATTAACAAGAGGAACTATGATTTTGTATTTCTTTGTTTATTTGGCAACTAAAACGGGATCATGTTATAAGTACTCCAAGGGTAAATCCAGTAAACGAGATAAGAAAATATTTTATGAGTATTTTTTTTTGTAAAACGAGGTCATGTTTGATGATGCACAAAATGTTCAGTTAAGGATCTCCGACCCTGCTACGCCTAAAAAAAATCAGGTCAGCCCCCGAGATTTTCCAAATGAGTAAAGAGGGGTCCACGTAAGCAAGACCGATGCCTTATGCCCTAAACTAGGAAGGCAGAAGCGCGTCGCACGCTTACCGACTTAATTCCTAAAGATCTCAGTCGGTTGAAGATTCCAAGTGTTTAAGCAAGCTTGGACTTCAAGAGTCTCAAAGGAGAAAATATCACCTAGAAGATCTATCACCCCGGCAGGATATCTACGAAGTATCCTAGAACACTATGTTGTTTTGGGTGTGAGGCGGGGTGACACACCCATCGCCTCGCCTTGGCAAGCTTAGGCGGCCTCAGTACCTATAAAATAACTAAGTAAACACTCAAACGCCAAAATTAAAGGTACAAAACTTAACACCAAAGCATTAAAAACATTCAAAAGTAGTCAAAAGCATTCAAACAACCAATTAACCAACAAAAACACAAGCAAGCAATGCAATGTCAAGTTTATCAACCATCAAAACTTAAGTCTAGTGAAGATCTAAAAGTCAATATCTTCATCATATAGTGACTGAGGACCACAACTGTTATCTGACTTGTCTCCTTCTTGCTCTTTTATAGGTTCATCTTCAGCCGACTCGGGTTCAGAGTCTTCATCAACAAGTTGACGTTGTGGTTCCGTCGGTTTTCTTTGACGTTGGTTTGCTGCTCTTCCCCTCTTATAAGATCTCAATCCAGTGCTCGGACCAACATGATCTCCTTCATTTCCCTCGGCCTCTTCAACTAGCCCATATGTTAGATCGGTTTCAACTACGAACTCATCCGCTGCATTAAATGAAGCAATCCACTCATCCACATCAGCATTTTTCAATATGGTTGAATCTATATCTCTTCCGCCAGGGCTGGTTCGATCCCGAAAATGAGCTTTCAACTTGTTATTGTATTGGATAAATACAAGATCATTCAATTTTTGATGATCTAGTTTATTTCGTTTCTTTGTATGTAACTGTTAAATCACGAGATAAACATTCTTATAAAACAAATGATTTTAGCTTTTGGAGATTTTAAATCCTGAGCTTATTTATTCATCACTTACGTGGTCAAAGGCACTCCGATTCCTTTCGCATGGAGATGCTGCACAAGTTAGTTCAAGCACTCTTACAGCAAACTTCTGAAGTTCTACCACATCTGATCCTCAACCAAGCAACCATTGAGCTGCATTGTGCGGATAACAAATTTATCGAATAATAAACTTAACAAAAGATAATTCAAAGTTCTCAATTATGTTCGATTGCTTAATACATGGTGCTAGCGTTTTTGTTTTTGCGATTGCTTCCTCGTCCCCCATTTCTCCAGTCGTAGAACGGTATTCCACAATTTGATCGAAAATCAATGACCGAGTAGAAGAATTTGGCACTAGAGCCCTAAATATTGAGTCGTTGACTAGCGTCAATAAGTCAAGAATAGACCAGATGTCCAACGGGTCAACCCAGCTTAAGGCAATAGGACTGTTGAACCCGCAATGATCTGCCACCAACGCCCAGAACTGGGAGGTCAGCAAAGATCAACTAAGGACCTCCATCCCTACTTCGCCTAGAACACAATCAGGTCATCCCTGAGATTCTCCAAAGGAGTAAAGGGAAGTCCACGTAAGCAAGGTCGATGCCTTACGCCCTAAACTTGGAAAGCAGAAGCGCCCCGCACGCTTACCGACTTAATCCCGAATCTTCCTAAATATCTCAGTCGATTGAAGATCCTAAGTGTTTAAGCAAGCTTGGAGTTCAAGAGTCTCAAAAGAGGAAACATCTCCTAGAAGATCTATCACCTTGGCAGAATATCTACGAAGTATCCTTGAACATAGGAACTTCTATTTATCGTAGATACGAGATAAACCAAAAAAGAAACCCTAACTAGAAACAGAGGAAACTTCCCAAACAATGCATCACAACCGCCTCATCTACACCGTCTATTACATCGGTCTAATTCAGCCTATAAAAAGGAATCACATCGCCTTTTTCAAGGCACGTTGAGTAAGATCAATACATTGTAAAAAAAATTCACTCAATACTCAATCTTTTTAGTGCAAAGAGCAATCTGAGTGTCTTGAGCGTCGGAGTGGTTTCCGAACCCTTTGCAGGTTTTCCCCCTAAAATTTTAAGGTGCAAGAAGCGAGGAGTGGGAGCAGGAAGAAGGAGTATCTATCAACCAGACGGAATATCCATTCATAACAGACGCTGTCATGCATCAAATCTAGATTTCTTGCTGATTAACGGAGAGCCATCTTTTGACATCAACAATGTTAATAATAACTTTTTTCATCAGAAATGTCAAGCATCTTTCATACTTAATCGATTATGCCCTATTTGTATTTGTCTTAAACACTCGTGATTTTTATTTGATTACATATGAGCTCCAGATAGATGTAGTGTTTTGAAATCGTGCTCAAGAATGCATCGTCCACAAGAATGCATCGCTAAAGGAGAAATTTTTGATGTATCTCACAGATTTTGTGGGCGTGTTGGTCGAAAAAGAATTCAAATTGATCCCGCTAAAATTAAAGAGCTTCGTCCACAACGGCGCACAAATATTCGTTCTATGTCAAATGATTTGCATGTTTCGAAAGATACACTTCATAGACGAATAAAAGAAGGTATGCTTGTACCACACTCAAATGCTATAAAACCGTCTTTGACAAATGAAATTAAGAAAACAAGACTTCGGTTTTGTTTGTCGATGCTTGATCCAAATAGTCTTACTACCAATCCAGTTTTTCGCAATATGCATGTACAACTATATCCATATTGATAAGAAATGGTTTTACATGACTAAAGAAACTCAAAAATACTACCTCCTCCCCGAAGAAGAAGAACCGCATCGTACTTGTCAAACTAAACGGTTTATTAGTAAGGTTATGTTTATTGCTGCAGTCGGTAGACCAAAAACTGATTTCGAAGGTAATGAACTATTTTCAGGAAAAATTGGAATTTTTGCATTGGTATGTAAGGTGCCAGCAAAGAAAAACAATCTAAATCATGTTGCTGGTACTTTAGAGACGAAGCCAATACCATCTGTAAATAAAGATGTTATACGATCTTTCTTGATCGAAAAAACCAGCAAGATAATGCAAAACCTCACATTAGCCCAAATGATGTTGAGTTTCGCCAAGCCGTCTCAAACATTGGACTTGATATTCAATTGGGTTGCCAACCACCAAATAGTCTGGATTTGAACGTCTTAGATCTTAGATTTTTTCGAGCTATTCAATCATTACAACCACCAAATACCCAGATGACCCCCTTTTTTAGATTCCGTTATAACACCGTTAACTAGTCATCACCTCTCTCTCATCCAACTCAACGCCTCTCTCTGCCACCTCATCTTCTCGCCACCTCATCATCTTCACCGGCGAAGGTTGCCGCCCGACCAATTTTTCGGTCGGCAACCTTTAAACATTAAAAAAAATAATTCATCATTCCTCTCTCTCTCTCTAAAAAAACAAAATTTAAATCTGTGCTCTCTCTCTCTTAAAACTCCGGCGAAAGGAAAGCCCTTCGCCGGAGAATCTATTCACGAACAGATCTGTTCGTGAAGAAGGTCTGTTCAACGAGCAGACCCACCTCCGGTGAAGGGCTTTCCCTTCGGCGGAGTTTTTAGAGAGAGAGGACATATTTAAATCAAAAAAAATTTTAGAGAGAGAGGAATGATGAATAATTTTTTTTTTAATGTTTAAAGGTCGCCGGCCGGAGAATTGGCTGGCCGGCGACCTTCGCCGGTGAAGATGATGAGGTGGCAGAGAGAGGCAATGAGTTGGATGAGAGAGAGGTGGTGACTAGTTTATGGTGTTATAACGGAATCTAAAAAATGGGGCCTTCTGGGTATATTTGATAAAGTAGGAGGCTAGGCAGGAAGCCGGTCAAAAGTTGGGGCTATTTGAGAAATAACTCAGAAATATTTGAACACAAATGTGTAATATAGAGATAAAGGGTAATGTTGGAAATTTAATGAATTTTATATGATAAAAATAGAAATGAGTATTTTATTTTGAGACAAATCGAAAGGGAAACTGGGTCTCTTAATTTGAGACAGAGGGAGTATTATAGATTGCTTTATGTTTATTGTTTTGATTCTTTTCATACATGGTTTGTTGGTTCTGATGATCGAGTAAATATCTATTTCTAATGAATTTGTTCTGCAAATTGTGTTTGCACAATTGGGGTAGAGCTGCAAATGGTGTTTTCACAATTGAGTAGAACATTACTTTTGTATTTGCAGCATTGTTAACAGATTTTTGATGATTCTTCAAACCTAAATCTGAATTGTTTATTTGATGTTATTATAGATTACTTTTTGTTTTGTGTTTTGTGTTTTGATTATTTTCATACATGGTTCTGATTAATGAGCACATTTATTTTCTGAAGAATTTTTTTCGCAAATGGTGTTTGCACAATTGGGTAGAACATTGCTTTTGTATTTGCATCATTGTTAATAGATTTGTTTTCATGTTCAGGAAATGGATTTAGTTGAGTCATCTAGGGCGTCATCTTGTTTTACTCACTGGTTCTTCATCGAAGTGGTTCTAACATCCTCTCCGGTCTGAATCTTGGGGATCTGTGTTTACCGAAGTTGGTTAGAAGTTTGAAGGAGGTGCTGATCAATTTAGGTTTGCATTGAATAGGTATTCCATCAAATTTTGTTTTGGGTATAGAATGAAGAGGAACCATGCTCATCGGGTAGTAGCAGTATGTCCGGTTGAGGATTGTGGGTGGAAGGTTCATGGTTGTTCAAGGTTTGGTATATCATCGTTATTTTATTTGAAGAAATATGTTCCTGAGCACACTTGTGGTGGGGGTTTTACTGATATAAACAAGCTAGCAGTTCATTCTAGTGTTGTATCTAATTTGATAGAAAGTGACGTAAAGGTTGATCAAAAAAAGAAAAACAAAGCTATTATTACTACTTTTCAATCAGATTATGGTATTAAAATCCCGTACCATATTGTTTACAATGCAAAGAAAAAAGCACTTAGTTTTGCATTTGGTGATGAGGAATCTGGATATGCTAAACTTGATTGGTATACGAAGTCCATCATGAAGTGGACTCCTGGTAGTTATGTGCAGCTACAACTTGATATGGACACTTATCAGTTTGAAAGGGTTTTTATAGCATACGAGGCTTGTATTCATGGCTTTAAGTACTGCATGCCTGTTATTTGGATTGATGGGACGCATCTTAAATCCAAATATAAGGGGACTTTGCTAACAACTTGTGCAAAGAATGGTAACGAAGGTATGATTTCTAAGTTAATAGATTTATATAGTATTGTGTTATAAATAGTTAAGTTTTTTCTGGTTAAATGTATGCATAGATAGTTTGCTTGAAATTGTTGTAGGTACTCTTTTAGGTTTCTGTATACAGACACCTGATCGTAAGCAATGTGTGGTATGCCAGCACCTGTTTGCATGTTTGTTATGCAAACAGTTGTTTGCATGTGTGTTCTGCAACCATATTTGCAAATATATGTCATGCAAACATGTTTGGTATGGTTTCTTAAGTTAATGAACTTATATAGTTTTGTTTAACCAGTCTTCTAGTTGATTTATTTAACTACGTTTTCTTTTCAGGATTTTTTACAATTGTTTTAGCTGTTGTTAGTGTTGAAAACAATACAAATTGGAATTGGTTTTTGGAGAATTTGGCTCGTGTTGTTGATAGAAGTCGTACATATATTTTCTTGTCTGATCGTCACCCAAGTATTATCAAAGGAGTTAGTAATCTTTTTCCAGATGCACAACATAGTTATTGTGTGTGGCATATTAGAAACAACTTAGTTAATGCAATTGGTTATGGTGCTCAAAGAGCATATTACATTGAGTCTTTGTTGTATCGGGCTACTCGTGCGTTGACTAAGGATGAATTTATCATTTATTTTAAAGAGATGGAGTTAGTAGGTGGTAGACGTTTGACGGATTTCTTTAAGAATTGTCCATTTGAAAAATTAGCAAACTCTTATTTTGTCGGTAAAAGGTATGGTGAGGTTTGTTCATCCTTATGCGAGAGTTATAATTCATGGATAAGGGAGGAAAGGGGCAATGTCGAGAGTTCTAATGTTAGAAACCATTCGTATACGAATGATGGAAATGATCCAAACAAGACTTGAACTAGCTAAAAAATGGACTAGTTTGTTGTGTCCGGAGATAGATAAAATCATAAGACAAAGGCGTAAGTTCGGTTCTGCATGGAAGGTTGTAAGATCATCGAAATTTGTATACGAAATCTTTTCAACACCAAGCCAGTTAGTTGATTTGAGTTTGTTATACTGTTCGTGTTTGAAATGGCAAGTTGAATGCATCCCATGTGAGCATGCTATTATAGCTATCAAGTATGATGGACGACCAATGGATAAATTTGTTGAACAATATTTTATGACCGAGAGCTTCAAGAAAACTTATGAACACGTTATTTTCCCCATTCCAAACAATGATGAACCTAAGGAGTTTGCAGTAAATGAGACGATAATCAATCCACCATCATATAAGAGACCACCTGATAGGCCAAGGAGTGTGAGAAATGAGAGTGCTGGAGCAGCCAAGTTTAAGAAGAAGAGAAAATGTGGACGTTGTGGCAAGTTATCGCATCACAACAAAAGAACATGTGAAGCAATATTGAATTAAGATTAATTTTGACATTCATTTCTTTATTGTTACTCTATCGAAAGGATTATTTGACATTTTAATGTTACTTGATAAAAGGATTATTTGGCATTTTAATATGATATGTTTGTTTTGGTTAAATGTATGCAAATGTATTGTGTTGTAGGCAACTGTTCTAGGTATACATTTTAGGTTACTGTGTTGCAGACCTAATGGGAACAATTTGATATGCAAACAATTGGTTGCATCTGTATGGTGTGCAAACATGTGTTTGCATCTGTGTGAAATGCAACCATGTGTTTGCATCGATATGTCCGTAGAAGCCAGTGCTTTCAAAGAGTTTTCTCCAAATAAATCTATTGAAACTGTTGTTTGCATTTTGTTTGTTTATTGCAAGCAGTCATTAACCAATAGATAAATTATGGGGGTTCGGGAGCGAATCCCCCGATTTTCTGAAAACCATTCATTATACATTTAATATATTTTTTATTGTTCACATTGTATAAGATTCATAGATGAATAACTTAACTTCATGTACACTAAGCTGGGATTGGCCTTGGTCTCAGCCTAAACTAACAGACACAGGCATGGCACAAACAAAAATAATGGACTTAGTGTCTTAAAAATAAGCCATTTCTTGGGTCAATCCACTTTACATCCTGAGTGTTACATTGGCTTTTGAAAAACATTCATTTGCATTGACATTTTAATATGATGGCCCATCAAGATTGTTTTTCAATAAACCAATTCATTGACTTTTAATCAATTATGCTACTTTGGCTTTTAACCAAATGGAAAATATACTGTTTGTAGTTATTATGTAAACATCGTTTGCATTTTTGTTATGCAAACACTGAGTTGCAAATCATGTCTGCAAACTCAGGATGCACTTTTTTCCCTGAATCATTTAAACAATGACAAATTAACATAATACCTATTTATATTAAAACCTGATGTTCATACACTCCCATCATCATTCAAACAAAATTAAGAAATTCAAATTTTATCATATCATTATTCAAATGTTAATCAATAATACGGATTTTTAATCTTCACTAATTGCTCCTGAAACCCAAGGTTTGTTTGCAGAATCACTCAAGATTTAAGCTGCAATTTCAACTCTCTTTCTCGATGCCATCTGATCCATATCTTTAGGCCATTCTACATTAAACTCTGGATATTCACCTCTTTTGAATCTTTCGGCATATAGAAGCACATACATTCCATAATCAACCCTACATTACATGATAAATTAATTAACATTCATAATTTTTATGGCAAACATAATGAAATAAAAATTAATATGTAGGTTATACTTACGAATTTTGCTGTTTTGGGCATTTTACTTTTGTGATCTTTGAAATTTTTTAGAGGTTTTTCTGACAATTCTGTTTCATTAATTTTGGTCACCAAAGCATTAATGAATAACTTTGCATCCTTTGAACATCGTGCAGTTGTCTTTGGTGTGTTTTTCATAGAATCATAATGAAACCATTTTTGATTGATTCTGTCGAAGGCAACATGGTGCCAATGGAACCCTTCATTACTTCCATCTGCTGAACTTGTGTTGAATGGAAATAAAAACCAAGCACTACTCTTTTTATAAGCTTCTTTCAGCCTCTTGGTTACTAACTCTTCAATTGTGCCTTTGGAAGCTTTAAAATTCATCAATGTCTAAAAATATAATGGGTTTCATCTAATTAGACAACTAAACTAAAATAAATACAAATTAGTAATGATTTAAATAACTTACCCATATAGTTGAACTGAAAACAGTCGTGAATTTGTTAAATTTCAGTTTATGTAATATATACCAATCTATACTTGGCTGTCAACAAACTGATTCATAAGTAGTGCTTCAATGTATTCTCCAAGGATGATTATGTTTGAATTCCTGTTCCGCACAATTGAACTACAAAACATATACAATGTAATTAGTTGTAATTAGTTCAAAAATAGTTTGCAACCCACTGTTTACATTTACTTATTGCAACTCATTGTTTGCAGACTAGTGTATGCAACTAACTGTTTGCATGGCATTTGTTGCAACTTAATGTTTGCATAAAATAGTTAGGCAGTTTTCACAGAAAGAAAAATAAATTTTGAAGTAAATTTGTTATTACCTTTTGTTTGCCAATGCATAGAATTCTTTAACTATATTCATTTCTTCTTTGTTGATGAGATTCCAAATTTCCGAAGTATCCCACTTAGCAAATGCATCATTATCTCTCACAACAGTTAGAGTTTTTGAAGTATCTTTAGTTACTTGATCTACCTTCTCAATTGCAGAACCCCTTGATATGTTGCATTTTACTTTTACCTTTTTCGACTTAGATTCTTTTATCTCAGATGTATCAAAGTCCGAAGTTTCATCCTTTTCTTTCCTTTTCTGGTTAGTCTTTGTACCAACCTCCTGATTTTGTGTTCCTGAGCTTACTTGATCTCCATCATTAAAACCCTTCATGTTGATGGTACCTTTTGACTTTGAAGTTACTTTTTTTTCAGTACTTTTTTACTTTGTACCTGACTTCTTCTTTGACATGTTCTCATCAACCTCTTCACTGCACTTTGTTTGTTTTGCAGCTTTCAATTGCTCATTTTCTTTGATAAGAATCAAATTTGTTTCTCTTATGCAGTGCAGTTCTTCTTTCAACTTATCTATTTCTTCATCTTTAAACTTTAGAGTTTTTTTTTTCTGTTCTTCACATTCAGCTTCAAGTTTCTTTACTTTTTCTTCAAGATGCTTCGAATACGAATCATCAGCATTGTTTGAAATAATTAATATTCCACCAGCAATCATCTGTTCATTTTCAGAGAGTGTAAACATAAAATTATCTGAAACCTGAAATTAAACAGTATGTTTGTAAATTTCAGTATGCATTAAACATATGAAAACATCATATGCAACTAACAGTATGTTGTTTGTATCACTGTGTTATGCAAACAGTTGTTTGCAAACACATGTTTGCATCAGTTTGGTACGCAAACACCTGTTTGCAAACACATGGTTGCATAAATATTTTTTAAAATGATTACAGTATGCAAATCAAAATTTATGAGAATATTATAACATACCTGGTTCCCTGATATTTCTTCTAATGTTTGAAAAAAAATCAAGCTTCATGTGATCCAGACTCCATCTCAGAATTCGAGGACATTTGTCCTTCTTTTATTGGATTCTTCTTCTATAGAGGTCTGTATGCTCACAAAACCAAAACTGCATAAAGTTAAAAGTAGAATAGTTGTTATACAGTTCAGACTAAGTAATCAAATTACATAAAGTTAATAAATCATATAAATAATTGATTTTACCGGAAGCAGAAGAAGACATCCTAATGCCTTTGATGGTATCAACATTTTCTTCAATTGGTGTCATCATGTATTTGTGGATCATTGTAGGCCATGAAATAGAATTGATGTTTTCAATTGACCTGACTAAATTTGTGAACGACATTTGAATTGTTGTTCCAGCCTGTGTTGCGAAAAGGAATGATGAAGCCAAATGCATTATCATCAATTTAACAAGATCATATGCATGGTCATTTTTTTCTTCAATGAACTTTTCAACAATAGTTTCTATAAACGATGTAGAAACCTTATGAGCTTTTTCTCCAAAATAAGTTCTAACAAATTCTTCTTCTTTTATCCCTTCAAAGGGAGAAACAGCAATACCTTCCTTTGGCAAACCCAATAGGATAACCATATCATCTATTTTAAATTCCATTTCAACATCTCCAAAAACAAATTTTCCTCTCTCTACAGAATATCTACTGACCAATTCATATTTGATAGAGATTGGTCTTTCGTAATTTGTTTTCTCTATTTCATCATTGTAAAAAGCTTTGAATAGTCCCCCGAAAGGTGATTCCGATAAAGCTTTCACTTGGTTTAAACTTAATTTCTCATATATTTTTTGCAAGAAAAGTGCACCATTCTTCATAGTGCTTCTATAACATGTTGTATCATAGTTTTTCTTCGACACTTTGTTGCTGTCTTTTTTTACTATTTGTTTTTTTCTTCACCTTTTTTAGCCATTTCTGCATATAAAGAGAAACTATTAATGAAAATACTATTTGCAGAACTAGAATTTACATATGAGCTAATGCAAATAGTGTTTGCATAGCATATTTGCATATCTACTAGTGTAACTGGGATTTGCATACCCTACTTACAAAACCAGTATAAAAAATATTAGGTTTGTAAACCCTAGTTGCATATCTACAACTGCAACTAGGGTTTGCATACCCTACTTACAAAACCAGTATAAAAAATATTGGGTTTGTAAACCCAGTTGCAGATCTACTACTGCAACTAGGGTTTGCATACCCTATTTACAAACCTAGTATCAACAATATTGGGTTCGTAAACCCCAGTTGCAGATCTACTACTGCAACTAGGGTTTGCATACCCTATTTACAAAACCAGTATAAAAAATATTGGGTTCGTAAAAACCCCAGTTGCAGATCTACAACTGCAACTAGGGTTTGCATGCTTCTTTTAACACCATAACAAGTAAGAGAACAATCATGTTATCAAAATCCATTAAACAACCACGAACAACAAAGAAAATATGTTTAACACTTATTTTAACCCATATGCTTCTGTAAAATTTGACTGTAAACCCCATATATAAACCCAGAAAGTTCGAAAAAAATCTTCAGAAATGGAAAGATTTAGTGAATTTATACTTACTTTAGTGTTGATCAAGTAGATTTTAGTGAAATCAAATGGTTTTGAAACCCTAAAACTCGAAGAAGATGAAGAGTCGTGAAGTCAGAGTCTCTGCTATTCGCGAGGAAAAGAGAGAGTTTTGATTTTTTTTTTTATTTCTGAAAAGGCTTTATATAGGTTGGATATGGGGCGTCATTTTTTAGTTTGTTGAGGGTAGAGAGGAGAATTGACTGTTTCGGGACAACTTCGGGATTTTTTTTTACCTTTTTGATAATTTCCAAATGTTTTAAACCTTTTCAACTATTTTTCATTTTTTTAACCTAAGTAGTTATTATCCCTACTATTTACGTTTTTTTTTGTTGAACATCCCTACTAAGTAGTTAAGGGTCAAAAGAGATTATCTTTCCTAAATGTCAATATAGAGACACATGTCCCTCTTCAATCCAATAGATAAAAAGTAGTTGAAAAACACAGTTTTCAATTTGGTTAAATTTTAAAGTAACACGAGTTTCAAGTAGACCCTCTCATTTTAGAGTTTCTCTCTCTAGACACTTTATAATAAATGTGTCTACCTCATATTTGAGTGTCTAACAAAGTGTTCCATTGGAGATGGGTTTTTAACAAAAACTCCAAAAAGTCATATGTGGCACTTTAATTGTTAGAGATTGAGTGTCCCTAAGAGCATCTCCAATGGGACACTCTAACAAACACTCTATAAATCCTAATTGTCAAGTGTCAATAGAGATTATCTTTCCTAAATTTTAATATAGAGACACTCTAATTTTTGTTGGTCTCCAATGGAGATATCTAAAGTCTCTATACTTAATACACATGTCCCTCTTTAATCCAACAGATAAAAAGTAGTTGAAAAGCAAAGTTTTTCTATTGGTTGAAATTTTAAATTAACACTTAGAGAGTCTCAAGTAGACACTCTCATTTTAGAGTTTCTCTCTCTAGACATTCTATAATAAATATGTCCACCTCATGTTAGAGTGTCTAACAAAGTGTTCCATTGGAGATGGTTTTTTAACAAAAACTCCTAAAAGTCATATGTGGCACTCTAAGTTTTAGAGATTGAGTGTCCCTTTGGAGATGCTCTAAGTAACAAGGAATGAGCAAGAATTTGATTTTCCCTAATAATTAGTTGGCCACCTATTTCAAAAAGCTAAATAAATTCAGCAATTTCAACAAAGAAAAAATAACAATAATAAATTCAGCAAACTCTTGATCCGCTTTTTCTACCATATTTTCATTCAAGCAAGCACATCGCACACCGAACATGCCCTAAAAGAAATGCTCCAAAACATGGCCGTGGATGGGCTAGTGCGGGCAGGGCGCTCGCACTGGGCCCCCCAACCACAAGGGCCCATTTAGTCCTAGATACTGTCTAGCTAGCCTATTTATAAAAGAAGCGTAAGATTTAAAGTGGATAGATACTAGCTTAGTTGGTAATTTGGTTGGTTTGTGCATAGAAGGTCATGGGTTCAACTCTCATCAAAAGCAATTTTTTTGTAAGTTTTTTTTTTTTACACCCAACTCTCTCACTCACTATCTAGACTTCTCCCCCTTCCAAATCTCTACATAATTTTTTTTCTTAACAATTTTTCTATATCAATCTATCTCTACAAACTTTCATTTTAAATTATACGAAAAAAAAGCGAAGCCTTAATTTTTGTAAAATCCAATACAAAATAGGGAATATTTATTTGGTTAGGACGATGATGGAGCAACACCATTCATTTGGTTTATCAATGACTTATTATAACATTTCACATGTAATTATTTTAAATTTGTGTTTATTACTTCTCGTTTAAATTTTTTTTATTCCAATTTATACAAAAGAGTCTGACTGAAATTTGGCACTGGCCCGAAAATTGTGAGCCACAGTCCTGCTCCAGAATTTATGGGTAGTTAAATGAAACCACTAAAATGGTGGATGGTCAATGGACTTCTTCAATTTATATGGTTAATAAGCTCAAAGAATCCGCAACTCATGGAAACCTTTGGACTATCAATTGTCTATATTGCCCTTTGTAAAACTAAACTTAGCAAATGACAATTGTATCCCTCCAATATTCATGAAAAATAAAGATTTAAAGGATGAAATACCTAAAGTCCAAATTTTTTGGAGGAATTTTGGCTTCCTTGTAATAGAGAATATCTTTTTCATTTGGTATGAAAGAATTTCCATTCTCTCAAAATAAAATGGAAAAAAGTTGAGATTCTAAACAACATGATTCGAAAAGATTTTTTGATTTCTTTGGGTCCGGGAGAATTCATGACCAATTTATATGCATATTGACTAATCTTCGAATTCTGAAGGGTTCTTTCAATTTTGTTCTTAATGTTTTATTGGATTATTCTGGTGAATTAAAACATGTTGTAAGTCGGGAAAGAGTTTGAAACTCATTAATTTTTCTTAAGTTAGTCGTTTTTATCTTCAAGTACAATCTTCAATTATTATTTTCTTATTCAAATTTCAAGAACAAAATCAACATACTAATGTACACATTTTTAGGCTCTAGATTGTCAAAAACATTGGTCAGTTTTCCCCTATATTTTGTGTTATTTTGATCATCTTTTATAATGGCCGATTTCTCACCCGATAAAAAATCGGGTTGTGTTTCGATGATTTATAGCGGATTATTTCGTCGCCATTCTTTCTGGCCTAGAAGATCTGCCTCTACTAGCTCAATTCCGACAATGCATAGTGACAATGTTCTTACAGTTCCTACCATGAGTTCTAAAAGAAGGCGTGGTTCTGATGAAACGGCATTTCTTGATGATACAAATTTACCTGATTATGAATCAAAATTAAATGAAAAACCTATGACAAGTTTTAGTACACCTTCACCTTTCATATATCAAAACCAAGGGAGAAAACATTCGAACGAAATTGTGACAAGTTTTAAAGTTGGGCAAGTTCAAGGACTAGATCAAGGACGGAGAGTACCAAAGGAGTCACTAGGAATATCTAGTCAGCTTGATGGTATGAATGATCATCAGCAACCTAAGGGAAGTAATAATTTGGTTCGAGCTTCGTCTAGTAACGTAATGTTGTTCGGTAACTTGGGTAACTTAAGGCAACCTGGAAATGGAAATTCCATTTCTCGCAACTCAAACACAAGTATTCTTGATTACCTCCCTATGACAGCAAGTGAAAAAGGTTTAAATCAAAACGGCAACGCTTTCGGTAACGCTTATGGTGGTAGTAACGCTAAAGGTGATAATTATTGTGACAGTGACTGTAAAGGTTATAATAATGGTGATAGTTATGGTAATAGTAAAAGTAACGATAAGGTTAAGGTGCCGGCAAAAGCAAACGAAAAACCAAAGGAACAAGCTGTATCTCTATGTAGAGCTTTATCAACAAGAATGGATCCTGAGCAATTGAAGATAATGGGAAATGAGGAATATAAACAAGGAAGGTTTGCGGAGGCATTGGCTTTTTACGATCAAGCGATTGGGTTAGACCCAGATATGGCATCTTACCGTAGCAACAAAAGTGCGGCTTTGACGGGGTTAGGCCGTCTCCTTGAAGCTGTTTTTGAATGTAGAGAAGCTATTAAAATCGATCCTTGTTATCGAAGAGCTCATCATCGTTTAGCTGCGCTTTGTCACAGGTAAAAAATAAGCAAATATCTTAGATGTTAAAATTTGTTTTGTCTCACCATTTTTATTCGATACGTGAAATTTGTTTTGTCTCACCATTTTTATTCGATGTGTGGGTTAATCTTTGTACTCTTATAAATGGTAAAAAATTTCAGATATTTTAATTAAAAGAGTTTGAATTTTTGTTTTGGGGTTGCTTTGCAGATTAGGAGAAATAGAGAAAGCATTATATCATTATAAACAATCAGGAGCTGAAGCTGATCCTAGTGAAATTGCTAAAGCTAAGGCAGTACAAATATGCTTAAGCAAATGCACCGAGGCCCAAAAGCTTAGAGACTGGAACTCCATCATTAAAGAAACCAATTCGGCCATCTCTTCCGGTGCAGATTCAGCTTCACAGGTCTAGTCATTGAACGAATTTGGTCGCAAAACTTAATATCTTCATAACTACTTTAGTTCTCTTTAAAATGAGTCAGTGCAATAGCAGCATAACCTATTTACGTGGTTTCACCGTGACATGACTCAACTAAACGAGACCGTTTCAGAGGCAATTCGGTGGCCAAATAATATCTGGCCAGAATCCGACACGTAGTTACAGGATGTGCCGGGGCGAGGCCCTCCAAAAAGAAACACAACCTCTATTTTCCTTTCCTTAACTTCCACTAATGTGGGACAAATAAAAAAGTAAAAAACTCTGCACATTCAATTGTTGACCCCTATTGATGTGTTGTATTGATATAATAGTTACTTTTTCGTTATAATACTGACAACCATGGACTAGTTACTCCATCTCCTTACTATTTATTTTGGTCTACAAATTAATCAATTTCATAGTTATAAGTTTTGTTTTTTTTTTTTGGATTATTTGGTAAAAGATATTCGCGTTGCAAGCGGAGGCATTTTTGAAGCTTCACAGACATGATGACGCAGATATGACATTGTCCAAGGCACCCAAATTCCTCGTTGAAGATTGTACGAAGTTCTTCGGACCCTTCAACAACGCGTACATCTTACTAATACGAGCACATGTTGATCTTTCCGTTGGAAGGTAAGTAATTTTGCTTCTGATTAAATTCAGGAACTACCTAATTTAAGGAAAGTGTTTGGTAGGAGCCACCAATACGACTATAGGTACTACTAGACTTGGGTCGAAGACATTGGACTTAGGGCCTGTAGATGGAGCATTGGCTCAATTCAAGTGAAGTCGGGGTGAAGTACTTATACAGATACCTAAAGCCTTTGATTTCGTTCTTTTGGCGCTTATATAATTCTGCATTACCTGGGCGAAAACTTTGGCCGACCTACAAATTGGTGTAGAATAGTAGGCTTATCTTTTTCCATGAATAAAATCCACAAGCTATTCTGTAATTTTTTTTTTCAACGACATGGACTCCAAGAGTCGTTACATTCATTACAAAGCGTGGATATATCATGAATTGTAAATGGAAACATATCATGAATTGAAAAGCTCTATAACTGCCATTACTAAAGACGTCATGGGTCCCAAAGGCAATGTAAAAGACCCTTAAAGCCATCATATTGGGCTCGAAAGTCCATTTATTTCTACATTTACTTTATTCAATAAACCATGGATTTCTACTTCCACTGATAATCGAACTTGGGACATTAGAATTCCGCAGTGGGTGTCCAACCACTACACCAGTAGGTGGTGGACGCAAGGTGTCCTTTGATTAATTCAGAGCACCAACGAGTGTTAACATTGAGCAGGTTCACGGATGCGGTGACAGCAGCTCAACATGCAGCTCAGCTCGATTCAAACAATAAAGATGTGAACATGATGGTGAGGAAGACTAGAAGGGTCGCATCGGCTAGATCAAACGGAAATGAGCTCTTCAAAGCATCAAAATTCATAGATGCTTGTTCAGCATATAGTGAAGGACTTGAGCAAGACCTTTACAATTCAGTCTTGTTGTGCAACAGAGCTGCATGCCGAGCCAAACTTGGTCAATTTGAGAAAGCTGTTGAAGATTGTAATAAAGCTCTTGATGTACGCCCTTCTTATAGCAAGGCAAGGTTGAGAAGGGCCGATTCTAATGCGAAGGTGATTTTACTAACTTAGACTTATCACTTATGGTGTCGGTGGATTGAATCACAAATGTCATGACTAATGTGTTTTGTTTTAGTTGGAACGTTGGGAAGCTTCGGCACAAGATTATGAGATACTACTGAAAGAGATGCCAGGTGATGAAGAAGTGGCTCGGGCCTTATTAGAAGTCCAGTCCCAAATAAAGAAATTACAACGGGGAGAACACAGAGAAGATTCCAAGCCTTTGAAATCCAATTCTAATGTCATTGTTATATCGAGCTACGATGATTTTAGGCACTTTGTGACATCGCCAGGTTTGTTGAACTCTAATTGTACACCCAAACACTCACAGCCACAAGCGTATATACTCTGTGACCATGTCAAACCCAAGTCCAGGTCCAAGGCCACTAATGAGTAGCAAGACATTTTTCATCAAAATGATTAATTACTCTGTTTCTGACTCTACTTCCTAATAGGGATATCTATGGTGCTCTTCTGCAACAAATTTAGTGATCACCGAACATTGGTCGTTATGGAGCAACTTTGCAAGAAGTACTCATCACTGCAATTTCTTAAGGTTTGTTTTGTCTTTACTAATTGAGGCTATATTTGGGATTTGGGTGTAAAACTGTCATTACAAATTAGTAAGTTAATATGGCCTGATACACCGCAGCTATTTAAGCCCACGGCTTTTGGGGCATCCTGAAGAGTATATACTTTGGTCAATTAAAATTGAGTTAGGGACAAATTTGTTTGAGCTTAAAAATAAACTTGTTTGTATTTTACCTCCTATCTTCATTTCCACCCTCACTTTCGACCACCACCCACCCTTACAACCACCGCTACCACTTCCAATCATCACTCACGACCTCCAATCACGACCACCAATTTTCTTTCTGAGAGAGAGAGATAGTGATGGGTGGTGATCAGAAGTTATGGGAGATCAAAGTAGCAAACGCCTTTGGAGATGCTTTTATGGGCCTATCCTGGTGAACTTATTCTCTACCAATTTGGGGTTTTTGGCGGTTGGATACATTGACTTTCTGTGTGAAAGGCAACAAAGTCATACGGAGTACATGTTATCTGACCCTACTGCCCATTCAAATTGAAAAATGATTAGGAGCCGGCTGCACACTCCATTGTGCACCCGCTTACTTATATGGCGAATAAGACAAGAGGTATTTTGGTCTTCTCCCGTACCATGAGGGGCCTGAAAAGACGAAAAATGTCGCTTGTCTTGTTCGAGAAGTGAGTGACCCAGGCGAATTCTCTATCAGCGTTGTTCAAATTTTTATCCAAAATTGGTCTCTACTTACGTTTAATAATAAAAATTTCAGTACTTGATTCAATTAATTTATAGGTGGAGGTTGAAGAAAGCCCTCAACTAGCAAAGTCAGAGGGAGTGAATTCCATTCCAATTTTCAAGATGTACAAGAACGGATCAAGGATGAAAGATATTCCAGGAACCAGTCTTGAATTACTAGAGAGCACGGTCAAATTCTACGCTACAACTTGAAGAACCAGAAAAATAGAACCATATTCCCGGATCCTTGCCGTGCAGTGGCGTGCATCACCTCCCTTCTCACCACAATGAGATCAAGAGCCATAACAAAAGATTAAAGGAAGAAAAGGGTCCGCTTGAAAGATTGGCCAGTGCGGTGCTTGATGACTATCTTAAGGGCTACAATTAACCCAAAATTCGACGGGCTTCTTTTGCATTTTCGTATATTTTGAAATTTAGATTTAAAGTTCAAAGTACAAAAAGATTTATAGGAATGTATAATATGGATGTGGATTATGTCAGAAAATGTGAGGGTGATGTCAAATTATATTATAGTCCAGTAAGTATAAATGATATTTCTGAGTTTTCATGTAGAATGAATAAAACTATAAAATGATAAGATCTTAGGCTATCTGGTAGGATTCAAGGCCGGTCCTGATTTTTTGGAGGCACGAAACTAGATGCTAGAAGTGGCCCCTATATGTGAAGAGGCAATAACTCAGAGAAGAACCGAGAGGTATAGAGGAACCGAAAATTAATTCTCCAGTTAATTCCTATATGGCCCCCTACTTTGTGACCAGCTTCAAATATGGCCCCCAAATTTTTGTAAATTCAAATATGGCCCCCTATTTTCACACAAATCCCATAACTACCCCTCTTATTAATGTATTTTCAAAATAAAAAAACTTAAATTCCACCTCACTTCCCTCTCCACCACTCATCTCTCTCCACATCACCTCTCTCTCCAACTCACCTCTCTCTCCAACTCACCTCTCTCTCTCTGTCCAAGTCACGACTCTCTTCTCCGATGAAGGTCGTCGGCTGGAAAATTTTCCGGCCGACGACCTTCAAACTTAAAAAAAAAAAAAACAAAATTCACTCATCTCTCTCTCTTTAAAAATTCCGGGGAAGGGAAACCCAATTCGCCGGAATTTTTACAGAGAGAGAGATGAATGAAAAAAAAAAATTAAGTTTGAAGGTCGCCGGCCGGATAATTTTCCGGCCTGCAACCTTCATCGGATAAGAGAGTGCTGACTTGGAGAGAGAGAGTGAGGTGAGTTGGAGAGAGATGAGTGGTGGAGAGGGAAGTGAGGTGGAATTTAGGTTTTTGTTTTTAATTTTATTTTGAAAATATATTAATGGGAAGGGTAGTTATGACATTTCCTTGAAAATAGGGGGCCATATTTGGATTTACAAAAATTTGGGGGCATAAAGGAAGTTGGTCACAAAGTAGGGGGCCATATAGGAATTAACTCTTAATTCTCTTGTGTATTTTATTCATTATAATCGATGGGTGCAATTAGGTTTACAAGAGGTATAGATATACATGAAATCATAACTAAGTGGTACAAGATATACATGAAATTGTAAGCCTAGTTTATCTAGGAGAGAGACTTGACCGAGAGCCAGATCGTGTCCACGGTCGGGTCAACGCGGGTCATCCACCTGGGTCGTTGAGATCCGGTCTGGTGTGACCCTTAATACTCCCCCTCAAGTTGGAGCAGTGATGGAGATTATGCCCGACTTGCCAATCATCTTTTTGAATGTGTCAGCTCCAAGTGGTTTAGTAAAGATGGCTGCAAGTTGCTCTATTATTGGTGTGAATCAAGGGGCGATAATGTTAGCTTTAATCTTTGCACGAACAAAATGCCAATCGATTTTCAATGTGCTTGGTGCGTTCGTGAAAGACTGAGTTCTCGACAATGTGGAGAGCGACACTATTATCACAGTAGATCATAGGTGCGTAGTGATCAATGCCTAAATCACGGAGAAGTGATTTTAACCATTGAAGTTCGCATGTGAGGTTGGCTAGAGCACGATATTCTGCCTCAGCAGACGATTTTACCACCGTTTGTTGTTTCTTTGATTTCCAGAGTAGAGGACTAGAACCAAGCATGGTGAAATTGCCTGTAGTAGAGCGGCGAGTGGAGGGACTGTTGAGTTGTGGTGTCTTCTAGTGTTTGAAGCGGAATCTCAGACATCTAATGTCTGACACTAGTATTCCAAGAAGGTGCAGCTCAGCACAAGGGTGAGGTGGGGCAGAGTAGTCAGAATGATAGTACAACCATAGCAGCTGTTAAAACTTATAGGAATAGTACAAATGCAAGTCATAGCTATGCAAATGATACTACAGTTGCTGGTGTTTTCACTGAGATGAGACAAGTAGATGAGGTTTTTACTGATGTTATCAATAATGTGCAGCCTAGGGAGGATACTATAGTGACTTTGGAGATAGATAATGAAGCTGTTGGACATACTATCATTCAAAAAACTGTTGGCAAGAGAGTTGTGGATGATCTTAGTGCATCTAATCAAATGGGACCAAATGCAGGTAATGATTCTTGTAATCTCTTAAGTTCCATCAGTAATAATAGGCCATTTAAGAGTAGGAAACAAACAACAAATGGTAAGCATGGATAATTTTGGATGTTGGAACATAAGGGGCCTGAATGATCCCCTTAAACTTAAAGAAGTCATTCAATTTGTTAAGAAAAATATTAATCTTTGTTTGTGTGGTATGGTTGAATCACATGTGAATATTGCTAATAAAGACAAAATAAAGAGAAAGTTACTGCCTTCTTGGCAATGGATTACTAATCCTGATTATTATTATTTTTTTTGCAAAGATCAACAAACTTAAGGGAGCCTGACCCAAGGAACAACAAAAGCAAAAACAGCGGCAAAAAAGCGAATCCCAAATCAACAACAAAATCACGATTATGATCCTAATGGGAGAGTGCTAATTTTGTGGGACCCTGACCAGTTGGCCTAGTTGACATAAAGCTTATAGCTATGACTACTCAATGTATTACAGTACTTGCTACTTTGAAAGATGGGAGAGGTTTTCTTTTTAGCTGTGTATATGCATTTAATGGGGCAGCAGCTAGGACAACACTTTAGTCTGAGTTGAGAAGACTTCATTCTTCACCTTCATGTTCTTTAATGCCCTGGTTGATGTGTGGTGATTTTAATAGGTCGCGGCTTTGGGAAATAAAGAACTTCGTTCTATCCACTAATCATTCGATCAGTTGAGGCACAACATAAAGAATCATCTCTGTCCCTCTCTCTCACTATCTCTGTATAGATCTCTTTCTCTCTCTATAGATCTCTATCTCTCTCGCTCCTAAACCCTTTAGGGTAATATATAAGGGATTCAAGCAAAAAAACTTAAGAATTTTCAATGGCAGATAGGTTCTCCCATTCAGGTACACACTAGCATAGAAATCAAATCTTTTGATTCCCTTCCTGTTTGGTGTAAATTGCTTTCTTTTGGTTAGAAGGTTTAGAAATTCTTTGAATGTGTTGTTTACCTTTTAAGTGGTCTGAGTTTGTAAAGGTTGATAATGTTGAGAAACTAATTGTTTTACCAATTTGGATTCTTGAACTGGATAATGATTAAAACAACTTCTATTATCTGTGAGTATTAGTTTAGGATCTTCATAATCATAATTAAAAAACATAATAAAATCGAAATATAAGTTGAGATCGAGATCTCGGTAGTCCAACTTCGAGAGAGAGAGAGAGAGAAAGAGAAAGAAAGGAGAAACGGTCGGATAGAGCATGAACCCTT
>BEHA01000420.1:665073-799991 GCA_002897215.1 Eschscholzia californica subsp. californica
AAGACTATTAATGGAAGAAAGAATAGTGGTAGAGAAGAAGATAGAAAAAGATGGATTTCATAGAAGAGGGATTGAGTAAGAAGAGGTTTATTAATGGTAGAAGAGGTAGATAAGAAGAAGGAGTATTAGGGTTAGAAGATAGAAAGAGAAGTGGCTTAGAAATTAGGTAAGGAAGCCATTGAGAGGGTTTGCAAGTCTAGGTTTTAATGGAGGAGAAAATGATTTATTTATAGGTGGGTTTTGGTTTTGGTTGGGTTAAATGGTAAAAAGAAGGTAAAAGGAGGGTCATTTTTGGAATTATGGGGGTTTAACATTTAAAACCCTAAAAACACAAAGTGTGGTGGCGGCTGGGTTAGTAGGGTTTCAAAATTCGTTTGATAAGGTGTGGCCGGGTGTGGGTGATTAGGGTGAGACGAAGCAGCAGCCGTCGGATGAGAATAAACACGGATCTGGACGGACAGGAGCAATACACGCGTCCGGGACTACGGATTATAACCTGCTTCGGGTGCACGAGATCTGGAAATATAGCTTGATTCTCGGAAACCGTTGGATCTGATTTGCGCGGAAGGTTGCGGCTGAGATTAAGACGTGGGAAGGGGCTACGGATTCTAAGTTGCGACGCGCTACACCGAATCAGACCTATAGCGTCCGTTTCGCTGCTTGGCGGAAACACGGGAACCGCGTCTTCCAACCTCCATACCTCGACACGTGTCCCTAGCGTACCGCGGGCCAGAAACCTCCCCGAGCTTGTACCGAATGTTGACCTGACTTTGACCTTGGTTTATTCCTTCGTCCGGACTCCGATTTGACTTCCGTTTTCTCCTATGGACTCGTCTCGACCTCTACTTTTCAACCACGCACTGACCTTGGCCAAATTTCCAGAATGTCCTTGACTCCAAATGACCAAAATACCCTTCATGCATCTTTTCCTCATTTTTAACCGTTTTTCGCATCTTACTCCGCAAAACACACCTAATCAAGAAAATCAAGCATTTTATTATAATAAAGACCCGAAACGAACTAACTCGACTAAATTAAACGACTTAAATGGGACATTTTCATGACCCATCAGAGCACCAGGAGAGACTAGAGAGAAAGAGAGAAGGAATGGGGAGATGAAGATAAAGGGGAAAAAAACAAGAAATACAATTTTTGGATCCAAAATGGATATGCCCCCAAAGTCAAATCTTGTTGACTAAGGTCTTTATTCCCTGGAGACTTTTCTTTATGCCCCAAAGCTCTGGCCTTTTAATACTGATGCGTTTCGCCGGAAGCGTGAGTACTGAGTGAAGGTAAGATCGTAACAAGTAACTAAGAAGATCCGGATCACCACACTTTGATAAAGTTGCCACCACAAAGTGATAAAGAAACCGGTTGAGCTACCACCACACCTGGATAATCTTTCCACCACCAGATGATAAAGACGCTCGAAATCCACCACCAATGGCTCTTCCAAAACCAAAGGATAAAGGAAATGATCTAAACAGATCCAAAGTCACAAAAGACTCTACAATTTCTCAATTTCGTTTTCTTATTTTTCCATTGATAATAAGCCTCATTATATAGAGGAGAATACATTAAAAGGAGTCATAAAAGCTAATCTACATGCATAGGAACTAGATACATTGGAAATAGCCTAGTCTGAATGCATGAATGTAAAAATAAATGACTAAACTTAATGTAGATGCATAAAAACCGAAATGACTCTTCAAGTCTTCGATAATCCTCTTTAAAGCCCATATTTAATCATTGCTTCATTGGTCCAACTTCAGCAAGGTAACGTTCAACCCGCTGGTAGGCTTGTTTGCGGATTCCAGCTCTGTTTGCTCTAGTTCTGGCTGATTCAGCACTGGTGCTCCCGCATCAGACCCCTCGGGTTGGAAATGATTTGTCCTCAAATCTGATAGCTCCTCGTCTTCAAGAAATAGAGAAAGATCACCGACATTGAAAGTACCGTGAAACACCATAGTCACCTGGAAGCTCCAGCTTGTAAGCATTATCACCACACTTCTCAAGTATTTTAAGAGGACCCTCTGTTCTTGGTATCAGCTTCGACTTGCGTTTGTTTGGAAACCTCTCCATTCTTAGGTGTAACCAGACCAGATTACCTGGTTCAAACGACTTAGCTCGTCTGTTTTTGTTGGCCTTCTTCTTGTACTTCTCATTGGACCTTTCAATTTCTGCTCGTACTTTCTCATGAAGCTTCTTCATTGTAGTTACCCTTTCTTTTGCTTCAAAGTCTGCCTTAACCCCCAAAGGTATTGAAATCAGATCAATAGGAGTAAGCGGATTAAGACCATACACAATCTCAAAAGGTGAACGTTGTGTCGTGTAGCTTACTGACCTATTTTAAGCAAACTCAACTTGAGCTAGCTTCAGACCCCATTCCTTCAAGTTCTTCTTTATCAAGCCTATCAAAAGAGTAGTTAAGGTTCTGTTTGTCACCTCTGTTTGACCATCAGTTTGTGGATGACAAGAAGTACTAAAAAGGAGCTTAATACCAAGTAATCTCCATAAAGTCTTCCAGAAATAGCTTAGGAACTTTGAATCACGATCAGAAACAATGGTCTTAGGAATACCATGAAGGCGTACAACCTCCTTAAAATACAAGCCAGCAACCATACTAACATCATCAGTCTTGTGGCAAGGAATAAAATATGCCATTTTGCTGAACCTATCAACTACACCATGATAGAATCTTTTCCCCTCTGAGTTCTCGGTAGTCCCACAGTGCTGTATTGGAACAGGTAAAGGAGTGTAGAGACTTGGTTGGAAATGGATTTTCATCCTTTGACTCGTGGCACATCGTTCTATGATTGAATGAACATCTCTTACCATCTTGGGCCAAAAGATATGCTCCTGAAGAATGTCCAATGTTTTGTTAATCCCAAAATGTCCAGAAAGACCTCCGCCATGTGCTTCTTGAATCAGCAACTCCCGAACAGAACTCCTTGGCACGCAGAGCTGATTCCCTTTAAAAAGAAATCCATCTTGCAAATGGTGCTGATTTGTAACTCCTTTTCCGCACTCATTATAGACTTCAGCAAATTCTAAGTCTTCTTCATATAAAGTCTTCAACAAATCGAATCCCATTATTCGAGAATCCAGAATAGAGATTAAAGCATACCTCCTTGAGAGTGCATCAGCAACAACATTCGTTTTTCCAGCATTGTACTTTGACACAAATGAGAAGGATTGTAGAAATTCTACCCATTTAGCATGTCGGTTGCTTAACCAGTGCTGGTTGTTTATAAACTTCAGTGCCTCGTGATCAGAATGCAAAACGAACTGACCTGACCTTAAATAATGCTCCCAATGAGTCAGAGCTCTCACAATGGCATAAAACTCTTTATCATAGGTCGAGTAGTTCTTTTGTGCCCCTGTAAGTTTCTCACTGAAATAAGCGATGGGTGATGTGACACTAAAATGTCACATTTGGAGAGCCTAACTTAGACTAATTATTCCTTTTCGAGTGTTATCAATAATATTTTATGTGTTTTTCATGTTAGGTACCTATTTTGGAGTTAGACATGAAAATCGGAATAAAGGGAATGAATTGTCACTATCATTTCATGTGCCCAAAATGAGAGAGAAAGATTTCAAGCAAATCAAATTACAAGTGGAGGCAATGGCGAGTCCAACGGTGAAGACGGAAGTCAATTCCGAGTTCGGACGAGGAAGTTGTGAAAGATAGAAACCAAGGTCTTTTCTTGAAGGCACCCTCCTTTGGTTCTAATTGTAGAGGCTAGATTAAGGCACCTCCTTGGTCTTTAATTCAAAGCCCAACATCTAAGCCCAAGTTTAAGAATACCCAAAGAAGAAGGAAGGTGTAGAGATTTTATGAGCACCCACTTTTGAGCCCAAGTCAAAGTAGTCTAAAGACTTAGTCAAGTTGACTAAGTCTAGGGTTTGAATCAAGTTAGGGACTATTCATCTTCTTCTTCATTCATCAACTACACAACTTTGGAGAAAAGAGGTGGGTAGGGTTTTTTTTTTTTTTGCATTGATGAGCAGGGTTTAAAGGGCCCAGACACAGAAACTAGCTAAAAGCAACAAAGAAGCAAAAAGCAACAAAGAAACAACAAAGTAAACTATACAATCATTCCCAAAACTTTCTTAATCTCACTCTACCTCCCCTGTCTTCTTCCACAATCTTACTCAAATCAGGAGGCAACTTGGTTGGATCAAATTCAACTTCACCACTAGGCTTCATCTTGGCAAGGAGGTCAGCTGCCTGGTTAACCTCCCTAAAGACATGCTTCACTTTGCAGCATTGAAGGGACAGCCAGAGTCTCTTAATTCTCAACCAGATAGACCAAGCATTCCATGGAGGAAGCTTATCAAAGCTAGAAAGCAGCAAAAACACAGCCATGGAATCAGTGGCAACAATAACCTGATCATGCATATATGACTTAGCCAATCTCAACCCCAGCTCCACCCCCTGAAGTTCATGAGCCAAGACAGAAATAACAGAGCATGAACCAGCCCCTAAGGCCACAACAATACCAGCCTCATCCCTGAGAAGAGCACCATAGCCAGCAGCCTTCTTGTCCAAAGAACCATCTGAACTAAGAAGAACCCAACCACTAGGTGGAGGAACCCATTTACAACCTGAAGATTCCACCTGGAGGCAAAAGTAAAATTCTGCACATTATCCTCCAATCTAATCCTGCAAGATGCCATTTTAATCTTTACCTCATCAACAATCAAGTAAAAGACCACAACAACTGTTCCAGCCTTGTCTCTGAAAACCCTATTGTTTCTCTCCTGCCAAATATGGTAGAAGAAGCTATTCATAACAAGTCTACCCACTTTAGCAACCAAAGAGTCACCACAGAAGTGAGCAACACACCAGTCAATCTCTTCCTCAATAGAGGGTAAACACTGTCTAGGAAAACCCAAAGCAGTCAACAGTTGGGACCATAGGTCCTGAGCAAACTTGCAGCCAAAGAATAAATGCTGCTCAGACTCAATACCACCACCACACAGGCCACAATTTAGATCCACATTCATTCCCCAAGACTTCAACCTCTCCCTAGTCTTTAGCCCTCCATTTAGGACTAGCCAAGTAATGAAACAGTGCTTAGGAATGCACTTAGAAAACCACAGTAGCTTGCTCCAACCAACCTCCTGGCCTCTAGACCTAAGGGCTTCATAAGTGTCCTTAAGAGAGTACAACCCTCTAGAGTTCACCCTCCAAACAACTCTGTCTTGATCAGCAACCTGTAAGTGAACCTCATGGAGCCTAGAGAAGACAGTGGGCAATTCAAATTGCAAAAAAGCAGGAACAAACCTTTCCCCATTTCTAATGAAACCAGAAACCCTGGTGTCCAGGTTTAAAAAGGAGCTGTACCTATAGTGAGGTTCAAAAAGATCAATAAGAGGACCCAAATGGTGCCAAGAATCGGTCCAAAAAAGAGTGTTCTCCCCATCACGAATGATATGCACCAGGAACTGCTGAGCACACTTCCTGCCCTCAAGGATTCTCCTCCAGCACCAAGAGGAATCCTTTAGAGAAACCATAAGCCAGAAGTTCTGACCTTTGATAAGATTCTGTGTAACCCATCTAACCCAAAGAGTCTCTTTGTGGGTAACAACATCCCAAATATGCATGAGGTTGAAAGCCAGGTTAAGGGTCTCAAGGTCTCTAATACCTAACCCCCCCTCATTCTTAGCAAGACACATTGTCTTTCACTTAACAGTTTTCCTCTTTGCACTCAATTCAATACCAGTCCAAATGAACCTATTGAAGATGCTGTTGATCTCTTTGTACACTCTTTTGGGAAGCATAAACACAGACATCCAATAGATTAACATGCTATTTAGAACAACATTGACAAGGAGCAATCTACCAGCAAAGGAGAGATACCTGGCCTTCCATGACTGCACTTTGCTAGAAATCTTCTGTATCAGGGGAATGCAGTCTGTGTAAGCAAGTCTGGTAGAGAGAAGGGGCAACCCAAGATACCTAACAGGCAGGGAACCCTCCTGGAAACCCAGAATGTTCATCAACTCCAGCTTACTGTCATCATCCATACAAGCAAAGAACACAGAAATCTTCCTGCCATTGGCTGCCAACCCAGTGCAGACAAAGAACTCATTTAACACCTCTCTGAGAGCAGTAGCAGAGGCAATATCACCCTTCATGAACACCATCAAGTCATCTGTAAAACAAAGATGGGTAACAACAGGGTTCTTCCATCTAGGATGGAGGTGAAAAGCACCAGAACTCTGCTTCCTGAGGAGAAGGATAGCAAAAACCTCCATCACCATCACAAAAAGGTATGGGGAGATGGGACAGCCTTGTCTTCGCTCCTTCTTACCCCCAAAGTACCCATTAGCTGGACCATTTACAACCACAGAGAACTTAGGAGTGGTGATGCAGGCCTCAATCCACTTGATAAACTTCTCAGGTAACCCATACTTCTTGAGAATCTTAAGAAGAGAGCTCCACCTCACTGTATCATATGCCTTTTGCAAATCAATTTTGACAACACACCTGGGAGGACCATCCTTCCTACCATAGGCCCTAACCAACTCATGAGCAAGCATAATATTATCTTGAATAGATCTACCAGATATGAATGCAGACTGATTCTCACTAACTAAAGTCTTAACCACCCTCTTGAGTCTGATAGTCAAGATTTTAGTAATAGTCTTGTATAACACATTGCAATAAGAAATTGGTCTAAAGTCAGCCATAGTATTCACATTAGGGACTTTAGGGACTAAGCATAATAAGGTAGCATTCACCTCCCCCAATAACTTCCCTGATTTGAAAAAGCTAATAAGAAGAGAAACCATCAGGGCCTGGAGCTTTGTCAGAACCAATGGTGGAGAGAGCAAAAACAACTTCATCTCTGGTCACTGGCTCCACTAAGACCTGTTCATCACAAATAGATAAAGAATTAGCAAAGGAAAAAGAGTCAAGGACCTCATCTTCCCAATCACCATTAGCATCACTTTCAAAGAAGGATCTATAAAAGTCAACACATTCATCCACAACAAGCTGCTGCTCCTCAAGAACTACCCCCTCCCTATTGGTGATCTTATAGATGTTATTTCTAGCCCTTCTTTCTCTAATAGTATTGTGAAAGAACTTAATGTTACTATCATCATCATTAAGCCATTGAATTCTGGCCTTTTGCCTCAACATGGAAGCCTCTACACCAGCCAAGTGAGAGAGCTCAGCAACAGCCTGTCTCTCATTCTTCCTAACCTCCACATTTTGTGGGTCAGCATGGAGTTGCCCCAGAACTGCCTCCACCACCCTCCTAGCCTCAGCAACCTTCTCAGAAACATTGAGAAAGTTGGCCACCTTCCACTGAACAAGCCTAGCTTTAACCCCTTTCAATTTAGTAACAATCTGAAACATAGGTGTACCCTCCACCTTCCTGCCCCACTCCTCCTTCACCAAATCAAGAAAGCCAGACTCCTCACACCAAAAATTAAAAAACTTGAAAGGCCTTCTCCCAATAGGAACCACATCCATAAGAGAAAAGATAGAAGGGGAATGGTCAACCACTCCAGGTAGCAGAAAACACACCCTAGAATTGGGGAAAACCCCCAACCCATCAACATTTATCAGGACCCTGTCTAGCTTGCAGTAAACACTAGCTGCCCCCTCCTGCATATTATTCCAAGTATAATGACAACCAGTGTAAGGGCAGTCCATTAACTAAGTGGCATTCACACAGTCAGCAAAATCAATGTAATGGCCCAGACTAACAGGGTCCCCTCCCACTTTCTCATCTGCTTTGAGAAGAGAATTAAAATCACCCATGAAACACCAAGGACGAGGAAACCTCCTAACCAGCATCTTCATGTCCTGCCACAACTCACATCTTTGGGTCCTAGTGTTATGCCCATAAACAATAGTTAGCATAAACACTATAGATTCATTGGTGCACACTCTTATGGCTAAAACCTGATCTGAACAGAAAACAGGCCTGATACTTAACAAATTAGCATCCCAACCAACCCAGATTCTACCACCTCTTCCAGTTGAATAGGAATCCAAGTACTCTCAAAAAGGATTAATGGATCTCTGAACAACTAACTTATTTCCCTCAGAAACTTTAGTCTCAACTAACCCACACAAACACAACTTATTGATTCTAATGAGGTCTTTAACCTCCTTTATTCTTTGGAGACCATTAAGGCCCCTCACATTCCAACATCCTAGGCTAACCATTTAAGATTCTTAAAGGTTTCCTAAGGACAGTTCCCTTCAACCCCACAGAGCCTTTAACCAAGCCTCTCTCCCTCTGATAAAAAAATGGCTACAACATCAGCAACACTATCAGGCTGACTCACACTCTGAGCCATAACCTCATCAGCACCAGCAGTTACATTGGGAAGGCCAACCTCTTCTGAACCAGCACCCCCTTCCTCCTCCATAGGAATGTTCTGACCCCCTGCTAGAGACCCATCATCAGCCAGACAGACCCTCTTATGCCCAAACTCACTTTGTTTAGAAACTCCTCCACTCTTATTTTTCCTCTTAACCACTGGAGTCCATCCATCATCATCCATTTGATCAGGAGAGACCTCAGCAACATGGTTAGTGCCACTAGAGGAAGGCTGTCCACCATATTTAGGATGTCTATCCTCCTGTACCATATCATGAAGCACTGAAAACCTGGTACCCAAATGCCCACCAACTAAAGGCTTAGTGGCCTAGCCATTCTTAGTAGGTTGAGACAGTGTCACATTCTTCCCCTTCCCCAACAGAACCTTCTGTTCCTTCCGAAGGTGCACAGGAGTCTTGAAAGGAGACCCATAACCCTTACCAGTAGTTGCAGCACCAGCTGCCATCTTCTCTCTGGCATTCTGTCGAGCAGGTGGAGGCCCATTTCTATTGAATTGCATATTCCTTCTCATAGGAGCAGGTGGTGGCTCAGCATCTCCAGGAACCACAGGACATCTACTCAGAAATGACCAAACTCATAACATCCTGTGCAAAGAGGAGGCCTCCAAGGATACTCAACCTTGACTGAATTCACAGCCAAACCATCAATAAGCAGAGGGATTTCACTTGGGACTAAGTCCTTCCCCACCTCAATGCACACACGAGCATAGGCCATTCTAGCTTTAGTTTCAGTAGGATGATCAAGCATTATTGGCTTACCCAAGACACTAGCAATTCTAGCAATTCCCCTAGGATTCCAAAACAAAGATGGCACATCTCTAAAGCAAACCCACACAGGGATAGAGGTAAGATTCTGAAAATCTGACTCAATAAATGGACTCTAGGGACGAACAACAAATAAATGGTTCATAATAAACAATAGTTCATGATCTAGAGCCTTCTCCCTATCCTCATCTAGGGAGAACCTTATGAAAAACACAGAATCACTTTGAAGAGTAAGTTTCAGCTCACCTTTGGGTTGCCAAGCTTTCAGCAGAGCATTAAGAACAGTTGGGTAGGAGAGACGACTACCCACAAACGAACCAACTAACCAAGATTCACACTCCCTTCTCTCCTCCTCAAAATCAGCAATAGAGAAAGAAACCATCGCTTTTCCCTCAAGAACAGTAGGAGCAGTATACTCCAAAGGAGTTCGAACAGTAGCCCTCTTACGTAAGAACAACGAAGCCCAGTCAGATCGAGGAGGTCGAGTACCCCCAGCTGCTGACTGATCTGATTCCTTATCACCATTATCACTCTGTTTTGGCAAAGATTCAGGTCCAGACGAACCTGATTCTCCACCACCAGGTGAAGGGAGAAGGAGCTTCGTCTCCCCCTTCCCCAACATTCCCTTCCAAGAAGGTCGTGTTAATTTTAGGGAGACACCAGACACCGTTACCAAGACCAGAACCCTACTATTCAGGTGTCGGCCAACAAGAAACAGCCCCAACAAAATCGGAGAAGATAGAAAGGAGAGGGGCGACGCCACCAATCCAAAGAAAATCGCCCACCCTAGAGTTTCTCTCTCTTGAACGGTCGTTCACCAACACTATTAGTCATTGGTGGTGACTTAACCCATGTGAGAGCTCAAAGCCTAAATTATCCTTCGCGTGTACTCTTCCGCGCTAACTCCAAGTAGAATGAAGAGGTACTCAACCTCGTAACTATTAAAAGAGCTCATTTGATCTCGTGTCAACTTCCTTAGCCACTAAGAATGACATTAGGAGAGCAAATTAACCTTGCCCTTGTAGTCCGTGAAACCCAATAAGAGTGTCAACTAGAGGAAGGCGGATACTCCATCATCATCCATCATCTTATATCCCGAGAATGAAGACATGAGAAGAAAAGAATGAAGAATGTCAAAAGCAAGTATGAAATGAAAAAATTTGATTGCAAGAATATAGTATTGTGAGTTATGTTTGTTTTATGTGATTTTGTGTTATGAAAAAAAAAGTGATATGAAAAAAAAGAAAAACAAAAAAAAGTGAAAAAAAAGAAAGACAAAAAGAAAAAAAAATTAATGATGAATAAAGTTGTTTATGTTATGTTTGAGCATGTTAGCTCTTTTGTGTGAGTGATGTGATTGTATATATGTGTGTTTGTGTGTATGTTCATGAATAAGTATTCGAGCAAGAAACAAATGTGGAAGTGCTTGAGAGGTTCCATCATGAAGAAGTCAACATTCTCGGGAATCCACCATCGTCATCCATCTCTAGTATCTGCTAACCTTTAGAAAGCATTCTTAGAGGATATAGTGGGTGAGAAGGGCGAGTGAGCTTAGTGGCTAATTCCTTTTCGAAGATCATTCGTTCCAAAATGTTGTCCTCACCCCTTTTTATGTGTTGAGTCCATGTTAGTGATCACACTCACACATACGAGCGAACCATTCTTGAGTGATTTCATATTTGGAGTGTATGTCCGTGAGGCCGAAGTCGAGGCGAAATGTACTAACTTAGGAATCAAGGTTTTATGACTTCGGAACATAGATGTTGCTCATTATGGTATGACACTAGCACTTTAGGGTAAGATCATTAGTGAAGGGGCCTTTAACTTTTATAAGAACTTATTTACTTGATTCATTATGTGTTGACAAGCTTAAACCCTTTACTATGTGAACTATGCTTATCTATGATTTTGATGTTGGACCCTTGTGTCTCATGAGACTCGATGTTTGTGGGTATCATCTATGGAAACCCTCACGAGACAAAACTCGTCCTCTAGGGGTAACCTAGAGGTGTAAAAGCTTGTTACATACGCTAAATGCAACCGGGATGCCTCCGATAATGAGTTAGGATTTTGTTTTATTTGCTCGAGGACTAGCAAAGTTTAAGTTTGGGGATCTTGATGTCACACTAAAATGTCACATTTAAAGAGCCTAACTTAAACTAATTAATCCTTTTCGAGTGTTATCAATAATATTTTATGTGTTTTTCATGTTAGGTACCTATTTTGGAGTTAGACATGAAAATCGGAATAAAGGGAACGAATTGTCACTATCATTTCATGTTCCCAAAATGAGAGAAAAAAATTTCAAGCAAATCAAATTACACGTGGAGGCAATGGCGAGTTCAACAGTGAAGACGGAAGTCATTTTCGAGTTCGGGCGAGGAAGTTGTGAAAGATAGAAGCCAAGGTCTTTTCTTGAAGGCACCCCCCTTTGGTTCTAATTGTAGAGGCTAGATTAAGGCACCTCCTTGGTCTTTAATTCAAAGCCCAACATCTAAGCCCAAGTTTAAGAATACCCAAAGAAGAAGGAAGGTGTAGAGATTTTATGAGCACCCACTTTTGAGCCCAAGTCAAAGTAGTCTAAAGACTTTGTGAAGTTGACTAAGTCTAGGGTTTGAATCAAGTCAGGAACTATTCATCTTCTTCTTCATTCATCAACTACACTACTTTGGAGAAAAGAGTTGGCCGGCACCATACAAGAAGTCGCGGGAAGCTTCATAGCAGCCATGGACAGCAGCTTGGCACACTCTAGACGAAGCCAGCAGCAGCTCCAGCGATACGTATAGCACGGGCGCATCAGCAGCGAGCACGGGAAGCAGCAGCAACGTGCTGCAAACGCGACCAGCAACAGCTGCAAACGCGACCAGCTCGCTTCTTTGCACGGGACGCGGCTCGGTTGCACGGGACAACATAGGGAAGGACGCAACATGCTCGGGACAGTGTGCATCCGGCCGGGACAACACCTATGTGGCCGGATTTCATGGTTGGCCGGAATTTCTTCAATCCTTGGCCGAATTTTTCTAGTGTTTCCGGCCACTTTCTTGGCCGGAAACCTTAGGGCTTTTACTCCCCATGTCTTGATCTAGCTACCCATGTGATTTGATTTGATTTTGGACTAAAAATTTCTAGAGAGAGAAAGCTAGGGTTAGCTTTAATGGAGATTGTGTTCTAAATGGAGAAGATGATGGTGGTCGCTACGGGGAACCCAAAATTTGCTAAGGGGAGATCGGCTGCACTTTAAAGACTCATATTTTCCGACGATCTTAGCCTCGAACCACATCGAAAAAGGGGGATTCTCTCATCATCTTCTTTTCATTTTTTATTTAATCACCATGTTTAGCTAAATTTAGTTTGTCGATTATATGAGATGAAATATGATGAATTCGTGACTATGTTTAATATGATTTGATGTTTTGATTATAAATTGATGTTCATTTATTTCGATTATCGTTTTGATCGTATTTTCATGTGTCTTGTCAAGCACTTCGCATAGTTAATAGACTAAACGAAGTAATCGATATCGATCGTAGTCTAAGTCATAATTTCATGTGTCTTGTCATGCACTTTACATAGTTAGGCGACTAGACAACACTTTCGTTGACTCGGGATTAACCGATTATGACGTTTGTTTGACTAAGTATGATCTCCGGATATACGTAGTGCTTATAGACATCACCTTAGGAGTCGAACATCGATTATACTTAAAAACATTAAATCGGACTACACATAGTCGTAGATTTATCATTATGGATTCCCGGACTTCGACACCTCTCTCGCTCATTTGTTGTCCGAATCGAGTCTTACCGTCTCCTGACTCTTGTTTCTCCGACACTTCTCTCGAATCTCTTTTGCCCGTTTTACTTTGATTGTTTAGTTTAGTTTACTTGCTTGCTTTATTCTTTTTGCTACTCTTTCAATCAAAAACCCCATTTATCTTTGTTTCCTTTCCTTTTTAGTCTAAGTTAGCATTTGATATCTAGGCTGGCGAACAAGACTCTTTGATATCCGAGTTACTCTCCTATCCTTGGATCGACTCCGGTTTTACCGGTTACTACTTGATACCTCCGCTTGGGTGTGCAACCTTTTCGGGTGAATCAAGTTTTTGGCGCCGCTGCAGGGGATAGGTTTAGTAGTTTTGATATCGGTTGTTGTTTTGTTCATTAGTTAAGAGTTATTTGTTTACTTAGACGTTCTTGTTTTCTTTGTTTTGTACTTTCTTAATTTCATTTTTTTATAGGTACAGTTTTATAGAAAAGAGCCAAAAGAGACATAAAGGAGAAGGAAAAGGAAGGAATTAAGAAGCTAAAGAGGAAAAACGAACGAAACGAAAGGAGCATTTGCTAGTATCACATTCTAACTCTACCTTTTTTCTTGTGCGTGATTGTTTAGTTCTATTAGTGTTAGTCTCCATTTTGTGATTATGTGTTAGCATCTTTGAAGATTGTGAAATCATGGCAAGTTTGTCGTTTGATGATGATGATGATGACATTATCTTAACTATTTCTCACACTAGTGGACCACCTAAAAGTCGTCAAGACTACTCAAACTTATATAGAATTGGTTCGACTAGTGATAGGAATAGGCGAGTTGAGTCTGACCGACCTAGGATGACCATGGGTGAATACCGTCAAATGCATGGAGTCGGTCAGACAAGTCATAGATATGGTCATAGGTATTATGAGCATGAGCGTAATCAACCCCGTAAGAGTCTTCGAGACTATCGACAAGAATTTGGGATGACCACACTTTCATGTATGAATCCGTCATTTGATGATAATCGTAGTTCTATTAGTATTGATCGACCACGTCGAAGTCTTCGTGACTATCGACAAGCATATATAGACGGTTCACTTAGTGATGACAATTCTCGTCTCGATGACTCCACTGAAAGAGTCGAGTCTAGGTATCTACATGAAGGTAGTGAAGAAAGGACCATGGAGACCATTAATCCGGTTTGTGCTATTTGTGCGAGCTTAAACCATTTGACCGAGTATTGTCCCATGAGCCGTGTTCCGCAAGAGTCTTTATCTAGTTATACTCATGTGCCTTATTATGAGGAGACATCTGAAGATAGTCTCCAAGCATTTTTGGAGTATCAGACTTGGTTCAATCGAGATGTAGAAGAGATCACGGAATGGATTCTCAAAATTGTTGATAGACTTGAGTCGGAGCCTATCATCGACGAGGAAGGGGTTTGCGCACCCCAAACTCAAGAAGAGACTATGAATGATGGTGAGAGTAATCCACCTAACTCTATTCTTAAGTTAAATGTCGAAGAAGCTCCTGATAGACCATTGGAGTATGAACTGACCGATGGCCCTTATTGCTCACTCTGTCGACCTTCGTCATCTCACCATGATAGGACTACAGTAGACCTTGATGTTCAAGATGAGGGCTTTATGAGCAAGTTTGGGGATGAAACTATTATGAACTTTCCAATTTTTGACACTTGTGAGGAGGCAGTCTTAGATGCCATATTAGGAAGGAATGGTGGTGTAACCAACTTTGAGGCTCCAGATGCCTTTAAGGACGTCGACGACATAGAAGTTAGCGAGATAATGGATAGCTTGTTGGATTATTTACCTAAGGAAATTATGGATTTTGACTTGGTCCCCGAGCATATTGCCTTACCCTTAGAGTCTAGTTCGACCTTCCACATTATCTCAGACTTAGTTTTTGACCCCTTTTGGGACACTTCGGACGTCTTCCCTAGCATGTCTAGGGACTTAGTGGATGTTTTATCCACTAAGCTTGAGTTTGACTTCTTGCCTTCGACTGACCTCCTCTTACTTTACTTATATGTCGATCCTTTTGACGACTTCTTAGTCGTCGGCCCTAGCATTTATGCTAACTTAGTGGACCGTGCATCCACTAAGTTTGGGGATGGCTTCTTTCCGCTTTTCGTCTCACTTGCACGTTATAGCTTGTATATATTTGTGAGACGATTACCATGTGTATATAGTTTTCTCTGGGTTGACCCCAAATCTTCCGTCTTTTGCTATATGATCGTTAGTCGACTAAGATGGTCCTTAATGTTTGTGGGTAACATCTCTGGAAACCCTCCGCGAGACATAACTCGTGCTCTTGTGTGAAAACAAGAGAATCAAAGGCTAATTACATAGCTCGATGCAATCGTGTATACCCGCGTTAGTGGTAGAGTTCTATATGGTCATGCTTTTATGTGCTTCATTCTCATTATATTTTTGATATTTTAGGAGCATCTCTTATATGTTTTACTTCTAAGGCGTGGTTTGTTCCAAGTTTGGGGATGGCACGAGCTTAACATCAACTTGGAACCTCTTTATACATGAGCCTTGGTAGTATCATCTTTTATCTCCTTTGGTTATGGTAATATCTCTTCACTCTTCTCTTTAAATTGATGTGCCTCTTTATCTTTTGGTGAGTTTATGCTTAGAACATTGAGAACAATGTTAGTTTTAAGTTTGGGGATGCGGGATATGACCATAACCAATGCATGACCATAGGTTTCAAAGACAAAAGGGTTCAAATTAGCCAAACTTTGAAATTTTTTTAACATTTTGAGTAGATGTGCATGTGTTTGTAGTGATAGTTTTGAACATGTTGATGCATATGTGTCGAGTTTATGAGTTTTGTGATTGCTAATGGTCTTGGCATAAAAGTCGAGTCTTTGAGTGTTTGTGTTATAATATGGGAGTAACATCTTAGTGAAGAAGAAACATCTCTAAGAGACCTAGAGTAGTCATTAGTGGAGACTTAACCCATGTGAGAGCTCAAAGCCTAAATTGTCCTTCGAGTGTACTCTTCCGCGCTAACTCCGAGTAGAATGAAGAGCTACTCAACCTCGTAACTATTAAAAGAGCTCATTTGATCTCGTGTGCTCAACTTCCTTAGCCATTAAGAGTGACATTAGGATAGCAAATTAACCTTGCCTTGTAGTCCGTGAAACCCAATAAGAGTGTCAACTAGAGGAAGGCGGATACTCCAACATCATCCATCATCTTATATCCCGAGAATGAAGACATGAGAAGAAAAGAATGAAGAATGTCAAAAGCAAGTATGAAATGAAAAAAGTTGATTGCAAGAATATAGTATTGTGAGTTATGTTTGTTTTATGTGATTTTGTGTTATGAAAAAAAGTGATATGAAAAAAAAGAAAAACAAAAAAAAAGTGAAAAAAAAAAGAAAGACAAAAAGAAAAAAAATGAATGATGAATAAAGTTGTTTATGTTATGTTTGAGCATGTTAGCTCTTTTGTGTGAGTGATGTGATTGTATATATGTGTGTTTGTGTGTATGTTCATGAATAAGTATTCGAGCAAGAAACAAATGTGGAAGTGCTTGAGAGGTTCTATCATGAAGAAGTCAACATTCTCAGGAATCCACCATCGTCATCCATCTCTAGTATCCGCTAACCTTTAGAAAGCATTCTTAGAGGATATAGTGGGTGAGAAGGGCGAGTGAGCTTCCCCACTCTATTTAGTGGCTAATTCCTTTTCGAAGATCATTCGTTCCAAAATGTTGTCCTCACCCCTTTTTATGTGTTGAGTCCATCTTAGTTATCACACTCACACATACGAGCGAACTATTCTTGAGTGATTTCATATTTGGAGTGTATGTCCGTGAGGCGGAAGTCGAGGCGAAATGTACTAACTTAGGAATCAAGGTTTTATGACTTCGGAACATAGATGTTGCTCATTATGGTATGACAGTAGCACTTTAGGGTAAGATCATTAGTGAAGGGACCTTTAACTTTTACAAGAACTTATTTACTTGATTCATTATGTGATGACATGCTTACACCCTTTACTATGTGAACTATGCTTATCTATGATTTGGATGTTGGACCCTTGTGTCTCATGAGACTCGATGTTTGTGGGTATCATCTATGGAAACCCTCACGAGAAAAAACTCATCCTCTAGGGGTAACCTAGAGGTTTCAAGGCTTGTTGCATACGCTAAATGCAACTGGGATGCCTCCGAATGTGAGTTAGGATTTTGTTTTATTTGCTCGAGGACTAGCAAAGTTTAAGTTTGGGGATCTTGATGTGACACTAAAATGTCACATTTGGAGAGCCTAACTTAGACTAATTATTCCTTTTCGAGTGTTATCAATAATATTTTATGTGTTTTTCATGTTAGGTACCTATTTTGGAGTTAGACAGGAAAATCGGAATAAAGGGAACAAATTGTCACTATCATTTCATGTGCCCAAAATGAGAGAAAAAGATTTCAAGCAAATCAAATTACAAGTGGAGGCAATGGCGAGTCCCACGGTGAAGACGGAAGTCAATTCCGAGTTCGGACGAGGAAGTTGTGAAAGATAGAAGCCAAGGTCTTTTCTTGAAGGCACCCCCCTTTGGTTCTAATTGTAGAGGCTAGATTAAGACACCTCCTTGGTCTTTAATTCAAAGCCCAACATCTAAGCCCAAGTTTAAGAATACCTAAAGAAGAAGGAACGTGTAGAGATTTTATGAGCACCCACTTTTGAGCCCAAGTCAAAGTAGTCTAATTGTAGAGGCTAGGGTTTGAATCAAGTTAGGAACTATTCATCTTCTTCTTCATTCATCAACTACACAACTTTGGAGGAAAGAGGTGGCTAGGGTTTGAGTGTTCATCATCAAAAACCTAGAGAATCAACTAGGGTTTTAAAGGTTAGGGAGTTTGAGTTAGAGAGGAAGAGAGGAGGGGTCCCGGCCAAGTTGGCTGGCACCATACAAGAGGTCGCAGGAAGCTTCATAGCAGCCATGGACAGCAGCTCGGCACACTCTAGACGAAGCCAGCAGCAGCTCCAGCGACGCGTATAGCACGGGCGCAACAGCAGCGAGCACAGGAAGCAGCAGCAACGTGCTGCAAACGGGACCAACAGCTGCTGCAAACGCGACCAACTCGCTTCTTTGCACGGGACGCGGCTCGGTTGCACGGGACAGCATAGGGAAGGACGCGACATGCTCGGGACAGTGTGCATCCGGCCGGAACAGCACCTATATGGCCGGATTTCATGGTTGGCCGGAGTTTCTTCAATCTTTGGTCTACAAATTTGATTTGATTTAGCTACCCATGTGATTTGATTTGATTTTGGACTACAAATTTTTATAGAGAGAAAGCTAGGGTTAGCTTTAATAGAGGTTGTGTTCTAAATGGAGAAGATGATGGTGGTCGTTATGGGGAACCCAAAATATGGTAAGGGGAGATCGGCTGCACTTTAAAGACTCATATTTTCCGACGATCTTAGCCTCGAACCACATCGAAAAAGGGGGATTCTCTCATCATCTTCTTTTCATTTTTTATTGAATCACCATGTTTAGCTAACTTTAGTTTGTCGATTACATGAGATGAAATGTGATGAATTCGTGACTATGTTTAATATGATTTGATGTTTTAATAATAAATTGATGTTCATTTATTTCGATTATCGTTTTGATCGTATTTTCATGTGTCTTATCAAGCACTTCGCATAGTTAATAGACTAAACGAAGTATTCGATATCGATCGTAGTCTAAGTCATAATTTCATGTGTCTTGTCATGCACTTCACATAGTTAGGCGACTAGACAACACTTTCGTTGACTCGGGATTAACCGATTATGACGTTTGTTTGACTAAGTATGATCTCCGGATATACGTAGTGCTTATAGACATCACCTTAGGAGTCGAACATCGGTTATACTTAAAAACATTAAATCGGACTATACATAGTCGTAGGTTTATCATTATGGATTCCCGGATTTCGACACCTCTCTAGCTTATTTGTTGTCCCAATCGAGTCTTACCGTCTCCTGACTCTTGTTTCTCCGACGCTTCTCTCGAATCTCTCTCGCCCGTTTCACTTTGATTGTTTAGTTTAGTTTAATTGCTTGCTTTATTCTTTTTGCTACTCTTTCAATCAAAACCCCCATTTATCTTTGTTTCCTTTCATTTTTAGTCTAAGTTAGCATTTTATATCTAGGCCGGCGAACGAGACTCTTTGATATCCGAGTTACCCTCCTATCCTTGGATCGACTCCGGTTTTACCGGTTACTACTTGATACCTCCGCTTGGGTGTGCAACCTTTTCGGGTGCATCAATGGGACGTTGTCTTTGGATAGGAACAACTCCTATACCAACTCCACTAGCATCACATTCAACTTCAACACTTGATTAAATCATGAAGTGTTAAAATAGGTGCTTCGCATAGCTTCTGTTTCACCACTTCAAATGCCTTTTAGGCAGCGCTGCTCCATTCTAACTTGTCCTTCTTCAAACATAGTTATTGGCGCCACAATAGTGCTGAAAATTTTCACAAAGCATCAATAGAATGATGCAAGTCCATGAAAGCTTCTTACATCAGATTGGGTTGCCGGAACTGGCCAACTCCTTATAGCTTCAACTTTTCTTTCATCAATTGAAATCCCCTTACCTGAAAAGATATATCTAAGAAACACAATGCTAGAAGTAAAGAACTCACATTTCTCTGGTTTAGCATATAACTGGTTTCTCCTTAACACCTTGAAAACTTCCCTAAGGTGTTTGATGCACCCGAAAAGGTTGTACACCCAAGCGGAGGTATCAAGTAGTAACCGGTAAAACCGGAGTCGATCCAAGGATAGGAAGGTAGTTTGGAAGTCGAAGGGTCTTATCCTCCGGACTAGATATCAAATGCTAACTTAGTCTAAAAAGGAAGGGGAACAAAGATAAATGGGGGGGTTTTGATTGTGAGAGTAACAAAAAGAATAAAGCAAGCAAGTAAACTAACTAAACAATAAAACTAAACGGGCGAGAGAGATTCGAGAGAAGTGTCGGAGAAACAAGAGTCGGGAGACGGTAAGACTCGATTCGGGCAACTAATAAGTGAGAGAGGTGTCGAAGTCCGGGAATCCATAATGATAAACCTACGACTATATGTAGTCCGATTTAATGTGTCAAAGTACAATCGATATTCGACTCCTAAAGTAGATGTCTCGAAGTACTACGTATATCCGGAGATCATACCTAGTCAAACAAACGTCTAAATCGGTTGATCTCAAGTCATCGAACGTGTCGTCTAGTCGCCTAACTATGTGAAGTGCATGACAAGACACATGAAAATATGACTTAGACTACGATCAATATCGAATACTTTGTTTCGTCTATTAACTATGTGAAGTGCTTGACAAGAGACATGAAAATACGATCAAAACGATAATCGAAATAAATCAACATCAATTTATAATCAAAACATCAAATCATAGTAAACACAATCACGAATTTATCACATTTCATCTCATATAATCGACACACTAAAGTTAGCTAAACATGGTGATTGAATAAGAAATGAAAAGAAAATGATGAGAGAATCCCCCTTTTTCGATGTCGTTCGAGGGTAAGTTCGTCGGAAAATATTAGTCTTTAATTGCAACCGATCTCCCCTTACAAAATTTCTGGGTTCCCCATAGCGACCACCATCATCTTCTCCATTTAGAACATAACCTCCATTAAAGCTAACCCTAGCTTTCTCTCTCTAGAATTTTCTTGTCCAAAATTAAATCAAACTACATGGGAAGCAAGATCAAGACATGGGGAGCAAAAGCCCTAAGGTTTCCGGCCAAGAAAGTGGTCGGAACCCTAGAAATAATCCGGCCAAAAACCTTCAAATTTCGGTCAAGAGAACATAGATCCGGCCAAAATAGCTCCTGCCTGAGCCAAGAGCTGCTGTCGTGCACGTCCGACCAGCCGAGAAAGCGTCTCGTTGACGCGTCCTTGCTGCTGCTGCTCGCGCCGGCGAGAGCTTCCCGTGGACGCGTCCGTGAAAGCCTCCAGCAGCCCGTGAAAGCTTCCCGTGCCAGCCAGCTGCTCTTGCAGCTCTCCCGAGCAGCTGCTGCTCTTGGTGTTCCGGTAGCAGCAGCAGCCCGACCCTTGTGTTCCGGGCTTGCTTGGCCGGCCATGCTAAGGCCGACTACTCCTTCTTCTCTCTTTTTCCCTCTCTCATGCTCCTTAACTCTATAAACCCTTGAACTTCCAAACTTGAAACCCTAAGAGCTCAAGAACCCTAGCCTCTAACCTCCTCTTTTCTCTCTTGCTTGGTTGTTGATTGATGAAATGATCAAGAAGAAGATGAATAGTAACCTCACTTCATTCAAACTTTAGACTTAGTCAACTTGACTAAGTCTTTAGACTACTTTGACTTGGGCCCAAAAGTGGGTGCTCATAAAATCTCTACACCTTCCTTCTTCTTTGGGTATTCTTGAACTTGGGCTTAGATGTTGGGCTTTGAATTAAAGACCAAGGAGGTGCCTTAATCTAGCCTCTACAATTAGAACCAAAGGGGGGGGGGCCTTCAAGAAAAGAGCTTGACTTTTATCTTTCACAACTTCCTCGTCCGAACTCGGAGTTGACTTCCGTCTTCACCGTTGGACTCGCCATTGCCTCCGATTGTAATTTGATTTGCTTGAAATATTTTTCTCTCATTTTGGGCACATGAAATGATAGTGACAATTCGTTCCCTTTATTCCGATTAACACGCTTAACTCCAAAATAGGTACTTAACATGAAAAACACATAAAATATTATTTATAATACTCGAAAAGAACTAATTAGTCTAAGTTAGACCCTCGAAATGTGACATTTTCGTGTCACATCAAGATCCCCAAACTTAAACTTTGATCGTCCTCGAGCAAACAAAATAAATTAAAGCCTAACTCACTTTCAGAGGCATCCCGGTTGCATTAAGCGTATGCAACAAGCCTTTAAACCTCTAGGTTACCCCTAGAGGACGAGTGTCGTTTCGTGAGGGTTTCCATAGATAACACCCACAAACATCGAGTCTCATGAGACACAAGGGTCCAACATCGAAATCATAGATAAGCATGATTCATATAGTAAAGGGTTTAAGCATGTCAACACATAATGAATCAAGTAAATAAGTTCTTGTAAAAGCTAAAGACCTCTTCACTTATGATCTTACCCTAAAATGCAAGTGTCATACCATAATGAGCAACATCTATGTTCCGAAGCCACAAAACTTTGATTCCTAAGTTAGTACATTTCGCCTCGAATTTCGTCCTCACAAAATTGGAAAGTTCAATAACGTGTGATCTCTAAACTTGCTCATAGAGCTATCATCCTGAACATTACAATCTAATGTAGTCTGATCATGGTGAGATGACAATGGTCGAGGGAGTGAGCAACAAGGGTCGTCGGTCAATTCCATCTCAAAAGGTCTATCGGGAGCTTCTTCGACATTTAACTTAAGACTAGAATCAGGTGTATTACCCTCACCATCATTCATAGTCTCCTCTTGAGTTTGGGGTGCGCAAACCACTTCCTCGTCGATGATAGGATCCGACTTAATTCTATCAACAATATTGGGAATCCATTCTGTGATCTCTTTTATATCTCGATTGAATCTAGTTTGATACTCTAAAACTAATTGGAGAGTCTCTTCAGACATCTCCTCGTAATAAGGCACATGAGTATAACTAGACGAAGTCTCTCGCGGAACACGGATCATGGGACAATAGTCGGTCAAATGGTCTAAGCTCGCACAAATAACACAAACCGGGCTAATGGTCTCCATGGTCCTTTCTTCACTACCTTCATGTAGATACCTAGACTCGACTCTGTGAGTGGAATCATCGAGTCGGGAATTGTCATCACTAAGTGAACCGTTCATATGTGCTTGTCGATAGTCACGAAGACTTCGACGTGGTCGATCAATACTAATAAAACTACGATCCTCATCAAATGACAAATTCATACATGAAGGTGTGGTCATCCCAAATTCTTTTCGATAGTCTCGAAGACTCTTACGGGGTTGGTTACCCTCATGCTCATAATCCCTAAAACCATGTTCATGACGAGTCTGACCGACTCCATACATCCGTCGATATTCACCCATGGTCATCCTAGGTCGGTCAGACTCAACTCGCCTATTCCTATCACTAGTCGTAACATTCCTATATAAATTTGAGTAGTCCTGATGACTTGTAGATGGGTCGACTAGTGTTGGAAAGGGTTCGCATATGGTTGATGTGGCGTGAAAATGCCACATTTAGGTCACTTAACTTTGATGAGTTAGTTCTTTTCGAGTTTTATTTCTAATTATTTATGTGTTTTCATTGCTAGGTAGTTTATTTGGGGTTTGGCGTGTAATTCGGAATAAAGAGAGCGAATTATCACATTTTCATCTTATGCGGCAAACGGGAAGAAAAGAGCACCAGGGGTACTTTGGTCATTTTGGTCAATATCAGAAGTCAAACAACAAGTGAGGTCAATAACGAGTCCGACGGTGAAAACGGAAGTCGATTCGGAGTTCGGACGGAAAAGTTGTGAATGAAAGAAGCCGAGGTTCGGTTTTGAAACAAGGATTCTATGAAGGCACCCCTTGGTTCTAAATGTAGAGACAAGATGAAGGCACTCCCTTGCTTTAGAAAGAAGCCCAACCAAAGAGCCCAAAGAGGAAGAGAACAATAGAGATTCTATGGGCTCCCTTTTTGGTCCAAGTCAAGAGTCTTTAATGATAGACAAAGTCAAGGGTTTGAAGTAGTCTAAAGACTTAGTCAAACTTTGACTAAGTCTAGGGTTTGACTCAAGTTAGAGAAAAGGGGTCAAAGAGGAACTATTCATTATCTTCTTGACCAAGCACCAAGGAAGGAAAAAAAGGGTTTAGGGTTCTTGAGTTTTTGGGAGGTTTGATCTAGTTCTTGAAAGCTTGAGAGGGAGTAAAAGAGAGAAGGAAGAAGGAGGAATAGCCGGCCAAGCTAGGCCGGCCAAGCAAGGCCGGCCTAGCCTTGGCCGGCAGCAGCTCGGGCTGCACGGTAGCAGCTCGAGCTGCTCGGGAGGAGCTGCAAAGCAGCACGGCAGGGCAGCAACAGCTTGCACGGACCAGACGCACAACAGCAGCAGCAACCAGGCGGCACGATAGAAGCTCGGACAGCAGCTCCAGCAGCTTCCACGGGAAGATCTGCAGCTCGGACAGCAGCTCCATCTTTCACGGGACGCATCCGCGGCACGGGAAGCTTCCATGGACGCGCCTGCAGCTCGGCAGCACCTCCTTTGGCCCGGATCTAAGGTATTTTGGCCGGAAATCATGGATTTGGCCGGATTTCATCAACTCTTTGCCCGGAAATCTCATGGTGCTCCGGCAACTTTCTTGATCCGAAATCATGGGGCTTTAACTTCTCATGTTCTTGGCTAGCTTCCCATATGGTTTGATTTGATTTTGGTTGAAAATTGCTTAGAGAGAGAAAGCTTGGTGAAGGTTTAATGGTGGTGGGTTTTAAATGAAGAAGATGATGTTGATTGTTAAGGGGAGATCTGATTTTTGCTCGGGGACACCCATTATGCACTGTTAAGGGGAAATCCAGAAATTTGCTAAGGGAGATCGGCTGAACCTCATCTACTCATATTTTCCGACGAACCTAGCCTCGAACTACATCGAAAAAGGGGGATTTCTCATCATCTTCTTTTCATTTATTACTTATCACCATGTTTAGCTAAATCAAGTGTGTCGATTATATGGATGAAATGTGATGAATTTGTGATTATGTTTGATATGATTTAATGTTTTGATAATAAATTGATGTTCTCTTTTTTGATTACTTGTTTCAATCGTTTTTCATGAGTCTTATCAAGTACTTCGCATAGTTAATCGATTAGGCAAAGTGATCGATATCGATCGTAGTCTAGATTCAAATTTCATGTATCTTGTCATGCACTTCACATAGTTAGGCGACTAGACGACATTTTCGATGATTCGGTTTTAATTGTTTAGGATGTTTGTTTGACTAAGTATTATCTCCGGACATACGTAGTGCTTATGAACGTCCACCTTAGGAATCGAGACTAGATTTACATCAATCCATTCGATTGGACCGTACATAGTTATAGGTTTATTATCATGGATTCCCGGACTTCGACCCCTCGCTCACTTATTTGTCTCCCGACTTATGTTGCTTCCCGACTCTTGTTCCTTCGACTCTTCTCTCGAATCTCTCTCGCCCGTTTACATTGATAGTTTAGTTTGTTTTACTTGCTTTCTTCTTTGTTGCTTATTTCATTATAAAGCCCCCCATTTGTCTTTGTTTCCTTTTTAGTCTAAGTTAGCATTTGATTTCTAGACCGGGGGATAAGACCCTTCGTTATCCAAACTACCTTCCTATCCTTGGATCGATCCCGGCTTTGCCGGATTACTACTTGATACCTCCGCTTGGGTGTGCAACCTTTCGGGTGCATCAAGTTTTTGGCGCCGCTGCCGGGGATAGGTTTAGTAGTTAGATATCGTTTACGTGTTTTGTTCATTAGTTTAGTGTTGTTTGCTTACTTGGACGTTTATTTTCTTTGTTTTTTTTAGTTTCTTTTTAATTCTTGTTTTCTTTGAGGTACTTATCCAAGGAGCTTTAAAGGACGAAAGCAAACAAGTTTGGGGATAAAAAGGTAGAGACAAGAAAAGGGAAGAGGATCCAATTGTGGTAACAAACGCCACCTCTAGTATCGTTCTCTAACCTTTACCTGTTTGAGCAGCTTAAGTGCATTTGCATCTTGTCTATTATTGATAGTTGTAGTCGAATTGAACACTTGTGATTGCTTGCATTTTTTTAATTGTGCTTCAATGGATGTTAATGGGAATGGTAGTTGGAATGATGGGTATGAGGTTCATCGACCGCTTAGAAGTCCTAGGGACTACCTTGAACCTAATATGGCTAGCATACCTTCATGCATCATATTTCCGAGTAATGTGTGTAATTTAGACATAGACCCTGAGATTATTCCATTACTTCCTATATTTCGAGGCTTAGAGAATGAAGATCCATATTTTCATTTGAGAGAGTTCGATGAGATTTGCTCGATACTCCCAATCAATGGAGAACTTGAGGGAATCGCTAAGCTCAAATTATTTCCGTTTTCATTAAAAGAAAAGTCGAAGATATGGTTTCATTCTTTAAGGCCTAGGACTATAAGAAGTTGGGATGAGATGACTATGGTGTTTTTGAAAAAGTTCTTTCCCGCTCATCGAACCACCACCTTAAGAAGAGAAATTATGAACTTTGAGCAAGACAAAGGGGAGACCTTCTTTAGGTGTTGGGAGAGATTTAAAGACCTCCTTCTCGCATGTCCACATCATAACTACGAAACATGGAGGGTCATCGGATTCTTTTACGATGGCTTGACTTCCAAAATGAAACACTTCGTGGAAGTTATGTGCAACGGAGAGTTTATGAGTAAAAGTCCTAATGAGGCTTGGGAGTATCTCGACCTCTTAGCGGACAAGGCTCAAGATTGGGACACACCCGTTAAGAGTGACGAAGATATAGCCGAAGGAGACCATTACTCAAAAGGAGGCATATGCTTTTTCAAGGAAAATGGGGAAGTACATGATAAAATTTTCAACGTGTCTCGGAAAGAATTTACAGATATGCATGATGGTGATTTAGTGATTGATAGTGTTTGTAGCATTTGTGCAAGTCGAGAACACCTAACGGGTGAATGCCCTCCTATTTCTCTTTGTCGAGATGTCTCATTAGGATGCACAAATGTCGTAGACACGTATATGAAGCCCGTAGGTTCAAGGAGTGATGCCTTTACAAATGATTATGAGAATCTTCAAGAGCCCTTTGTTGGTTTCACTGATGCATCTCATCATGAGAGGACTCTTGAAGATGTTTCGAAATCATTTTATGAGGTAGAAACTCAGATTAGCCAAAACACCTTGCACGCCCTTAAAGAGATGGAAGCAAAATTGAAAGACATCGAGAAAGGGGTTTCACAACCCCAAACTCCAACAAATCCTAAGGGTACAGGTGAGAGTAATACACCTAGTGCTAATGTTAAGTCCAACTCCATTCTCGAAAGTGATGAAATGATTAACTTAGAGACTCCCATGACGGTAGACATACCCGAGGATCGTACGATTTTTGAGAATGGTGGTGGGCATAACGAGGTTTTTCAGTCGAAATCTGAGTCTAAACCAGTTGATAGACCTAAACCCTCATTCTCTCGACAATTATTGCCTACCTGTGATATATATATGCTTGCACCGGTAGTTCAAAGGGACAATACTATTAATACTCAGGAGGACCATAACAACATGACTAGTTTGATTCCTGAGACCTTTGTAGATCATTTTGGTGAAATGCATGCCCCCTCTGTTATTTTATCAAACTTTGTTGCCTTGTCATCATCCAAATTTGGGGATTACCTCTTATTTTTTGCCGTCTCACGTATAAACCCATACCATTACATTATTGTGAGACGGTTCTTACCAGTTAAAACTTTCGTTTGGGTAGACCCCCAAATATTTCGTCTTTTGTTATATGATTGGTTGGTCTATTGAGATGGGTTTGATGTTTGTGGGTACCATCTCTGGAAACCCTCCACGAGACCTAACTCGTGCTCTTGTGAAAGCAAGAGAATCAATGACTAATTGCATGGTTCGATGCAATCGAGTGATCCTGCGTGAGTGGTCATTTTTATGTTGTCATGCTTATGCTTCATTCTTATGTTTTATATTGATGTGTTAGGAGTGTTTCTCACTTTGTATACTTTTCGGACGTGGTTCGTTCCAAGTTTGGGGATGGCGATGGGCTTATCATCAACTTGGAACTCGAATACACAAGTCTTGGTAGTATAAATTTCTATCTCCGCCGGCTATGGTAATATCCTTCCACTCTTCTCTTTAACTTATTGTACCTCTTATCTTTTGGTGAGTATATGCTTAGAACATTGAGGACAATGTAGTTTTAAGTTTGGGGATGGGGATACGATATTTTGGTCGCATGACATCATGACCTTAGATTTCAAAAGACAAGAGAGTTCAACAAATTGACCAAATTTGAAAATTTTGGGTAGATTTGGTATGACTCTAGTGGTATTTTTAAGTATGTTGATACATGTGGTTCTTTCTTGATAAATCTTATGCATGCTCTTAGTCTTTTCATGAATGTTAAGTCCTTTGGTGTTGGTGTCTTATCATGTGAGTAGCATCTTAAGGAAGAAGGAACACTTCTAAGTGACCTAAAATAGTCATTAGTGGAGACTTAAACCCATGTGAGATATCTGAGTTTTTTTTATTGCCTTTGAGTGTACTCTTCCGCGCTAACTCCGAGTAGAATGAAGAGCTACTCAACTTCGCAACTTTCAATAGAGCTTAGACGATCTCATGAGCTCAACTTCCTTAGCCACTAGGAGTGACATCAGGATAGCGAATAAACCTTACTCTTGTAGTCCATGAAACCCGATAATGGTGTCAACTTTAGGGAAACGGATACTCCACCATCCATTCATCATACTACTCTCGAGAATGAAGGCATGAAAAGTAAAGAAGAAAGGATGTGAAAGCAAAATGTGAAAGTAAAGGTGATTTGTTGAGAATACTAGTTGTATTTTTGTGTTGGTGTTTAGGTATGTGTGTAAAAAAGAAAGAAAGGGAAAGAAAGTGAAAAAGTGAAAAAAAAGGAAAAAAAACGAAAAAAAAGAAAAAGAGAAAAGTGAAAAGAAGGGAAAAGAAAGAAAAAAAAAAGAAAAAAAAGAAAAGTGTTTATATGTGTTATTTTGTGTTTGTGTAAGTGTTGTGGAAAATAAAGTGTTCAAGGCAAAAAGTCAAGTTTAAAGGTTGTTTGAGTATTCTTTTATCATTAAAGGCGTCGACATTCTCGGGATTTCATCATCTTCCATTCCATCACTTGTATCCGTTTACCTTTAGGAGACATTATTAGAGGGTAGAGTGGGTGAGAAGGGTGAGTGAGCTTCCCCATTCTGTTAGTGGTTGTTTCCATTCCTAAGAGATCATTTCGTTTTAGAACTTGATATCCTCATTTAATTTTGTATGTGTTGAGTTTACTTTATTCCATGTTCACACATGAGAGTGAACCATTACAATTCGATTTTGAGTGATTTCATGTTTAAGAGCGTATGACCGTGAGGCCAAAGTCGAGGCGAAATGTGTTATGATAGGAAACAAAGTTTTGCTACTTTAGACTTGGATGATGCTCATGATGATGGGACACTTGCACTTAAGTATGAAACTATTAGTGAGGAGACTCTTAGCATGCTTTTGTGTTTATTGGTTTGATTCATATGTTTGACACACTTAAGTCTCTCACTTGTTGATCCTTACCTTATTTGCATCGATAGTTCAACTCTTTTATCTCTTGGAATCTTGAACTTTGTGGGTGTATTCACTGAAACCCTCACGAGACAAAACTCGTCCTTTAGGGGTAACCTAAGGGTTTAAAGGCTTGTTGCATACGCTAAATGCAATCGGGATGCCTCCGAAAGTGAGCTAGGTTTACTTTATTGTCTTGTTTTGTTTGTTTGCTCGAGGATAGCAAATTCTAAGTTTGGGGATGTTTGATGTGGCGTGAAAATGCCACATTTAGGTCACTTAACTTTGATGAGTTAGTTCTTTTCGAGTTTTATTTCTAATTATTTATGTGTTTTCATTGCTAGGTAGTTTATTTGGGGTTTGGCGTGTAATTCGGAATAAAGAGAGCGAATTATCACATTTTCATCTTATGCGGCAAACGGGAAGAAAAGAGCACCAGGGGTACTTTGGTCATTTTGGTCAATATCAGAAGTCAAACAACAAGTGAGGTCAATAACGAGTCCGACGGTGAAAACGGAAGTCGATTCGGAGTTCGGACGGAAAAGTTGTGAATGAAAGAAGCCGAGGTTCGGTCTTGAAACAAGGATTCTATGAAGGCACCCCTTGGTTCTAAATGTAGAGACAAGATGAAGGCACTCCCTTGCTTTAGAAAGAAGCCCAACCAAAGAGCCCAAAGAAGAAGAGAACAATAGAGATTCTATGGGCACCCTTTTTGGTCCAAGTCAAGAGTCTTTAATGATAGACAAAGTCAAGGGTTTGAAGTAGTCTAAAGACTTAGTCAAACTTTGACTAAGTCTAGGGTTTGACTCAAATTAGAGAAAAGGGGTCAAAGAGGAACTATTCATTATCTTCTTGACCAAGCACCAAGGAAGGAAAAAAAGGGTTTAGGGTTCTTGAGTTTTTGGGAGGTTTGATCTAGTTCTTGAAAGCTTGAGAGGAAGTAAAAGAGAGAAGGAAGAAGGAGGAATAGCCGGCCAAGCTAGGCCGGCCAAGCAAGGCCGGCCTAGCCTTGGCCGGCAGCAGCTCGGGCTGCACGGTAGCAGCTCGAGCTGCTCGGGAGGAGCTGCAAAGCAGCACGGCAGGGCAGCAACAGCTTGCACGGACCAGACGCACAACAACAGCAGCAACCAGGCCGCACGATAGAAGCTCGGACAGCAGCTCCAGCAGCTTCCACGGGAAGATCTGCAGCTCGGACAGCAGCTCCATCTTTCACGGGACGCATCCGCGGCACGGGAAGCTTCCATGGACGCGCCTGCAGCTCGGCAACACCTCCTTTGGCCCGGATCTAAGGTATTTTGGCCGGAAATCATGGATTTGGCCGGATTTCATCAACTCTTTGCCCGGAAATCTCATGGTGCTCCGGCAACTTTCTTGATCCGAAATCATGGGGCTTTAACTTCTCATGTCCTTGGCTAGCTTCCCATATGGTTTGATTTGATTTTGGTTGAAAATTGCTTAGAGAGAGAAAGCTTGGTGAAGGTTTAATGGTGGTGGGTTTTAAATGAAGAAGATGATGTTGATTGTTAAGGGGAGATCTGATTTTTGCTCGGGGACACCCATTATGCACTGTTAAGGGGAAATCCATAAATTTGCTAAGGGAGATCGGTTGAACCTCATCTACTCATATTTTCCGACGAACCTAGCCTCGAACTACATCGAAAAAGGGGGATTTCTCATCATCTTCTTTTCATTTATTACTTATCACCATGTTTAGCTAAATCAAGTGTGTCGATTATATGGATGAAATGTGATGAATTTGTGATTATGTTTGATATGATTTAATGTTTTGATAATAAATTGATGTTCTCTTTTTTGATTACTTGTTTCAATCGTTTTTCATGAGTCTTATCAAGTACTTCGCATAGTTAATCGATTAGGCAAAGTGATCGATATCGATCGTAGTCTAGATTCAAATTTCATGTATCTTGTCATGCACTTCACATAGTTAGGCGACTAGACGACATTTTCGATGATTCGGTTTTAATTGTTTAGGATGTTTGTTTGACTAAGTATTATCTCCGGACATACGTAGTGCTTATGAACGTCCACCTTAGGAATCGAGACTAGATTTACATCAATCCATTCGATTGGACCGTACATAGTTATAGGTTTATTATCATGGATTCCCGGACTTCGACCCCTCGCTCACTTATTTGTCTCCCGACTTTTGTTGCTTCCCGACTCTTGTTCCTTCGACTCTTATCTCGAATCTCTCTCGCCCGTTTACATTGATAGTTTAGTTTGTTTTACTTGCTTTCTTCTTTGTTGCTTATTTCATTATAAAGCCCCCCATTTGTCTTTGTTTCCTTTTTAGTCTAAGTTAGCATTTGATTTCTAGACCGGGGGATAAGACCCTTCGTTATCCAAACTACCTTCCTATCCTTGGATCGATCCCGGCTTTGCCGGATTACTACTTGATACCTCCGCTTGGGTGTGCAACCTTTCGGGTGCATCAATGGTCATTCTCATCAAATGACCAACTTTCCATGATCTTTATGTTCAAGGATACTAACACACAATCACAAAATGGGAGCTAACACTTAAAGGACTAAACAATCACACACAAGTAAAAAGGATGAGATATAATGCGATACTATCGAGTGATCCTTTAGTTTCGTTCGCCTTTCTTCTTAAGCTTCTCGAAACCTTCCTTTTCCTTCGCTTTTATGTCTCTTTTTGGCTCTTTTCTATAAAACGGTACATAAAAAAGAAATGAAATTAAGAAACTACAAAAACAAAGAAAATAAGAACGTCTAAGTAGCAAACAACACTAAACTAATGAACAAAACAAACAAACGATGTCCAAACTTTTAAACCTATCCCCAGCAGCGGTGCCAAAAACTTGATGCACCCGAAAAGGTTGCACACCCAAGCGGAGATATCAAGTAGTGACCGGTAAAACCGGAGTCGATCCAAGGATAGGAAGGTAGTTTGGATGTCGAAGGGTCTTATCCTCCGGTCTAGATATCAAATGCTAACTTAGACTAAAAAGGAAGGGGAACAAAGATAAATGGGGGGGGGGGGTTTGATTATGAGAGTAACAAAAAGAATAAAGCAAGCAAGTAAACTAACTAAACAATAAAAGTAAACGGGCGAGAGAGATTCGAGAGAAGTGTCGGAGAAACAAGAGTCGGGAGACGGTAAGACTCGATTCGGGAAACTAATAAGTGAGAGAGGTATCGAAGTCTGGGAATCCATAATGATAAACCTACGACTATGTGTAGTCCGATTTAATGTGTCGAAGTACAACCGATATTCGACTCCTAAAGTAGATGTCTCTAAGTACTACGTATATCCGGAGATACCTAGTCAAACAAACGTCTAAATCGGTTAATCTCGAGTCATCGAAAGTGTCGTCTAGTTGCCTAACTATGTGAAGTGCATGACAAGACACATGAAAATATGACTTAGACTACGATCGATATCGAATACTTCGTTTCGTCTATTAACTATGTGATGTGCTTGACAAGACACATGAAAATACGATCAAAACGATAATCGAAATAAATGAACATCAATTTATAATCAAAACATCAAATCATATTAAACACAATCACGAATTTATCACATTTCATCTCATATAATCGACACACTAAAGTTAGCTAAACATGGTGATTGAATAAGAAATGAAAAGAAAATGATGAGAGAATCCCCCTTTTTCGATGTGGTTCGAGGCAAAGTTCGTCGGAAAATATTAGTCTTTAATTGCAGCCGATCACCCCTTAGCAAATTTTTGGGTTCCCCATAGCGACCACCATCATCTTCTCCATTTAGAACACAACCTCCATTAAAGCTAACCCTAGCTTTACCTCTCTAGAAATTTCTTGTCCAAAATCAAATCAAACTACATGGGAAGCAAAATCAGGACATTGGGATCAAAAGCCCTAAGGTTTCCGGCCAAGAAAGTGGCTGGAACCCTAGAAATAATCCGGCCAAAAACCTTCAAAATCCGGCCAAGAGAACATAGATCCGGCCAAAATAGCTCCTGCCCGAGCGAAAAGCTGCTGTCGTGAACGTCCAAGCAGCCGAGAAAGCGTCCCGTTGACGCGTCCTTGCTGCTGCTACTCGCGCCGGCGAGAGCTTCCCGTGGACGCGTCCGCGGAAGCCTCTAGCAGCCCGTGAAAGCTTCACGTGTCGGGCAGCTGCTGTTGCAGCTCTCCCGAGCAGCTGCTGCTCTTTTTTTTTCCGGTAGCAGCAGGAGCCCGACCCTTGTCTGCCGGCCTTGTGGGTGCTCATAAAATCTCTACACCTTCCTTCTTCTTTGGGTATTCTTGAACTTGGGCTTAGATGTTGGGCTTTGAATTAAAGACCAAGGAGGTGCCTTAATCTAGCCTCTACAATTAGAACCAAAGGGGGGGGGGCCTTCAAGAAAAGACCTTGGCTTCTATCTTTCACAACTTCTTCGTCCGAACTCTGAATTGACTTCCGTCTTCACCGTTGGAGTCGCCATTGCCTCTACTTGTAATTTGATTTGCTTGAAATCTTTTTCTCTCATTTTGGGCACATGAAATGATAGTGACAATTCGTTCCCATTATTCCGATTTACACGCTTAACTCCAAAATAGGTACCTAACATGAAAAACACATAAAATATTATTTATAATACTCGAAAAGAACTAATTAGTCTAAGTTAGACCTTCCAAATGTGACATTTTCGTGTCACATCAGTGTTCAAGATGTTCGACATCATTCTTTCTATAGATAAGAATATCATCAAAATAGACCACAACAAACTTTCCAATTAAGTCTCGCAGGACCTGATTCATAAGTCTCATGAAAGTGCTGGGTGCATTTGATAATCCAAATGGCATGACCAGCCATTCAAACAATCCGCTCTTTGTTTTGAAGGGAGTCTTCCATTCATCACCTTCCTTCATTCTGATATGGTGATATCCACTCCTTAGATCGATCTTCAAAAATACCTTTGAGCTATTCAGCTCATCTAGCATGTCATCCAACCTGGGTATAGGATAACGATACTTGATGGTTATCTTGTTAATAACTCGGCTGTCAACATACATCCTCATCGAACCATTTTTCTTTGGTACAAGCAGAGCTGGTACAGAACATGGACTCATGCTCTCCCTGACATAACCTTGATCAATCAGCTCTTGCACTTGTTTCTGAATCTCCTTAGCCTCTTCTGGATTGCATCTATAAGTTGGACGATTTGGCAAAGGTGCACCAGGTAGTAAATCAATTTGATGGTCAATACCCCTGTTTGGAGGTAGTCCGGGTGGTAAATCTTTAGGAACAACATCACTGAACTCATTTATCAATTCTAGCATCAATGGATGAGAAACCACTTCAGCTCTCTCATTCTTTTCAACCACCAGCAAAGCAAATACCTCCTTTCCCTTACCCATCTTCTTCATGATTTTGGTTTCACCCAAAAACATGTTATCCTTGTATTTCTCTGCTGCAGACTTAGCATACATGGCAGGTGATAAAGGTGCCAATGTAATATGCTTCTTATCCTTATGAAAAGAATAAGTGTTGTTGTACCCATCATGTACGGCTCTTCTATCAAGCTCCAAAGGTCTTCCAAGCAATAGATGACAAACATCCATTGGAATAACATCACATATTACCTTATCATGGTAGTTCTTCCCAATAGAAAAGGAAATCACAACCTACTTTGAAACTTGCAACTTTCCCCATCAGTCAACCACTTCAGCTTATAAGGTTGTTGATGCTTTATAGTTGGCAAACTCAGCTTCTCCACAAGTGTACTTGATGCGGCATTGGTACAACTCCCACTGTCAATAATCACACTGCATACTCTTCCCTTAATTGTACAACGAGTTGAGAAAATGGTTTCTCGTTGTTCTTCCTCTGTAAGCAGAACAGAGTGTAACACCCTTCGGATTAATAGTAAGTCCCCACGATCAGGTTGTTCAATGATCTCATCATCTTCGTTATCAACCGTCTGATCAACGGCTTCTAAATCATGAGAAATCTGTTTTAGTTCTTCTTCAATCTCCTCAATCTCCTGAATTGTCATAACTCTTCGACTAGGACATTCAGCCTGGAAATGCCCAAATCCTTGACATTTATAGCACTTCTTCTTCAAATTCAAGTCCATAGGTTTTGTTAAATTCTGAGTTTCTGGCTTTTTGATGCTGCTACTAACCTCACCTTTCACAGCTCCTTTTGGAATCAAAGAATAAACTGGATGGTAGGGTCTGGTGTATTGCTTCTTCCCTTGCTACAAGTGTGCAAGTTTTAAGTACAAATCTTGCTTGTAATCATTGGGTAAAAATCTCCCTTTCATAAGTCGTTTTAGCTTTTCCCAAGACCTGATTCTAGTCATGCCTTCTCTTAAACGTTGCGACTTAAGAGTATCCCACCAAAGGCTAGCATAACCCTTCAGCCTTAATGTTGCTATCTTATACTTCTTCTCATCGTCATATGTATTATACTCAAATGCCCTCTCCATTGATATTAACCAATCTAGAAAGTCATCTGGCTTTAGATTACCTTCAAAATCAGGAAAATCAACTTTGAATTCTTCTTAACGATGTTGTTGTTGTGGATGATTGTCTCTTCTCCTTCTCCATGTCCAGACCTCACACTAAGATCAAAATCAGAACTAAGAGAAACACGTTCGTCGTTACTAGAAGATGAACGGTCATCGTTTACTCGTTGTCTCCTTGGCGGCGCTTGCATATTCATGCCATTAAAATCCTGAACCATTAGTTGCATTTGCTGCCTCATTTCCTCCATTTCTCTACCAATACGCTCAGCGTGTGCTTGGTCGAGAGTCAATCCTCTTGGAAATTCCATTTTTGATAAAACAGGGTAAATACTTCACTCCACCAACTTGAATTATAGCTCTGATACCACTTGATGCATTTCACCGGAAGCGTGAGTACTGAGTGAAGGTAAGATCGTAACAAGTAACTAGGAAGATCCGGATCACCACACTTTGATAAAGTTTCCACCACAAAGTGATAAAGAAATCGGTTGAGCTAGCACCACACCTGGATAAAGTTTCCACCACCAGATGATAAAGACGCTCGAAATTTACCACCAATGGCTCTTCCAAAACCAGAGGATAAAGGAATTGATCTAAACAGATCCAAAGTCACAAAAGACTCTACAATTTCTCAAATTTGTTTTCTTATTTTTTTCATTGATAATAAGCCTCATTATATAGAGGAGAATACATTAAAAGGAGTCATAAAAGCTAATCTACATGCATAGGAACTAGATATATTGGAAATAGCCTAGTTTAAAAGCATGAATTAAAAATAAAAGACTAAACCTAATGTTGATGCATAAAAACGGAAATGACTCTTCAAGTCTTCGATAATCCTCTTTAAAGCCGATATATAATCATTTCTTAGTTGGTCCAACTTCAACAAGGTAACGCTCAACCCGTTGGTAGGCTTGTCTACGGATTCCAGCTCTGTTTGCTCTAGCTCTGGCTGATTTAGCACTGGTGCTCCCGCATCAAATACTATTCTGAATTCACAAGAGAAGATAGGTGGAGCTATGGTTACACCTAATGAGTTGGGGGAGTTTAGAGATTGTGTACAAGATATACTTGCTTTTGATTGCCCTTATGCGGGTAATTTTTTCACTTGGAGCAATAAACAAGGAGATAAGGCTATTATGAAAAAGTTGGATAGAGTTTTAGTCAATGTGGAATGGATTAATCTTTTTCCCAAGGCTAAGACTGAGTTTCTCAATCCTTCTATTTCTTACCATTCATCTATGATTATTTCTCTTTACGAAAAAGATGATCAAGGTCCTAGACCTTTTAAATTCTTTAATTGTTGGACAGAGGAAGATGGATTTCTGGATTTAATCAAAGATGCATGAAATATTCAAATCACTGGGACTCCTATGTATAGACTTGTTTGCAAATTAAAGAGGGTAAGGTCTTCTTTAGTTGTTTGGAAAAAGCAGCATTTTCATAATTTTGCTGGTAAGGTTCAAGAAGCAAGACATGAGTTGGATTAGGCACAATCAGAAGTACAACTAGATCCATTGAATGATGAAACTAAGTATAAAGAGAAGAATGTTGTGGAAACATATTCTAAACTTGCTAGAATGGAAGAATCTATGCTTAGGCAAAAGTCTAGAGTGCAATGGTTAAAGGAAGGGGACAATAACTTTTAAGTTCTTTCACCAATCAGTGAAAGAAAGAAATTCTAGAAACAATATTCCATTTTTATATAATTCAGCAGGTGTTAAGCTCTCACAATCTAAAGAAATTGCATACGAATGTGTTGCTTATTATGAAAATATGTTAGGGGTCTCACACATGGAGAATTTACCTAATTTTGGATGATCTAGTCTTTCATAAGACTATATCAAATGAGCAGGCTGAGATACTTATTGCCAAAGTCACTAAAGAAGAGGTGTTCCATGCTTTATCAACTATTGGCTCTTGACAAATCCCCCGGGCCAGATGGTTTTTCAGCTTATTTCTTCAAGTTTTGTTGGGAAGTGGTAGGAGATGATGTGTATGCTGTTGTTGCTACATTTTTTGCTTCAGGGAAATTGGTTGGTGAGATCAATTCCACCTTAGTAACTCTCATTCCAAAGATTCCCAATGCCTCTAAGGTGAGTGATTTTAGACCAATCTCCTGTCTTAATGTCATCTATAAATGTGTGACAAAAATACTAACTCTGAGAATGAAAGATATTATTTAAGCTTAGTAAATCCTTGCCAATCTGCTTTTATAGAGGGTAGACTCATTCAAGACAACATCTTATTGGCGCATGAATTAACTAGAGGATATCATAAAGCTAAGGGTCTTCCTAGATGTCCTGTAAAAATAGACTTGTAAAAAGCCTGTGACACTGTTGAATGGGTAACAGTTATGAAAATCATGAAACTCCTTGGTTTCCTGCTCAATTTTCTCAATGGGTTTTTTCTTGTATTTCTTTTGTTAGATTCTCTATAATGGTTAATGGTTGTTCTTATGGTTATATTTGATGATGCACAAAATGTCCAGACGTTGATTAACGTCTGAAGAGTCAAAATCAGATCTGAAGTCTATTGGGTCAACCCAGCTTAAGGTAGCAGGACCACTGAGCCCTTGATAGCCCACCGCATATTCCCCTAACTGGGAGGTCGCTCAAAGGAAACCAACCTTTCAAAATGCCCTTGGCATGAACATATCAGCCCTGGGTTCCTCAAAGGAGTAAGCGAGGTCCTCACAGGTTCGACCTGAAGGATATATTCCCTCGGTCCGAAGGAATGGTATCCTTCTAATGGATGTCCTTCGATCAAGATTACGATGCGTACGATTTGGCGAATATGATCATAATGACCTTATTAGTCCGGTCGAATTAGGGGTCGTAATGCTTAGCTAGAAGCCAACTATGATCGTAGGATAACTTCGGTAATCCGCAGCTAACATAGACTGGATCCTACAAGGGTTACACATAAGAGTGATGGTTTGAACGGAGAGATATTGACTAGATATAAAGTGGCAAATAAGTGGATTTGATCCATTATTTGAGGCCAAAAAGAGTTCGGAAGAGTCCGGACAAGTGTACATAACCCCGGGCTAAAAAGGGAGCCCGGGGGTGCCCATAAAGGGGTCGGCCATGTGATGGCCAACCTTAGGAAGGGTCCGGCCGGCAAATGGCCGGTTAGACCCCTTGTGTGGGCTGGCCATAAAGCCCATAGAGGCTTATATTGGCCGGCCACACATAAACCCTTTTAGGGTTTCATATGGGACACAAAAAAGATATGTCTTGAAGGAGATATTTAGGAATCCTAGTTTGGGTCAAATACCTTCTCTATGGTCCCTATAAATAGACCTCCTTAAGACATATGTACGGAAATCAAGAGACAATTCAAGAGAGCTTTTAGAGAGAAATGTCAAAAGATAGAAAAGGAGTTTTCTCGATTATCTAGTCTAGAAGAAGGTGTTCTTCATCTCAACTTTCAAGAGAGTTCTAGCTAACTCGAAGGAGGGAGTTCAAGTCATACACTCGGTGTCTCGAGTAGAGGAACTACAATTGGAGTTCTTGATCTTCCGAATCTTGTCGGAATTTTATTCGTGGGAAAGCGATTAAAGATAATCATCTTTCCATATCTAGTTCATTGATTAGTTCATGTATAATTAAATCCTGAGAATCTAGTGTTAACATTAGATGTTTGAGATTTCACAATCAACACTAGAAAAGGTGTGTTAGACACATACGTAACCCTACAGTGGCATCACGAGCCGGTTACATGAAACTATCTTTGACTAGACAAATAAGATTCGAGCTTGAATGACTAGAAAGCACCATTGTTTAAATAAAGATTTGAACATGAAAATCAGGGTTTTTGATGTAGATTCAATAGCCTAATACACTAAAACTTTAGTTTTTTGAAAAAGGTTTTCGAAAACTAGTTTTAGGGTTTTGAAATTTAGCAAAAAAGGGGTCAAAACCCACTGTTTTGATGATGAAAATCATCAAAAACAGTGAAAAACAGCAGCTGAACCATGAAGGAATAGCAGAAAATCGAGGGACAGCAAGAAAATAGGAGAAAGATGAAGTTTGTCCAGGGGCGGAGGGCCTGGACATGTCTGGCCAGTCTTGTGCGCCAGGACGCGTCCCAGTCCGTCTCGGACTGGGACTCCGATATTGTCTCGGACGCATCCCAGTCCGACACGGATTAGACCGAGACGCGATTTTCTTGCCCGAATCCAAATGCGTCTAGAAGACGCGTCTGGATAAGTCTTAGACCGTCTCGGACTAGGAGTCCGCGACGGGTCAGGACGCGTCCGACGCATCCCTAACATCTCAGATGCGATCCGAGATGCTACGAACTCAGACAGACGCGTCTAGACGCGTCTGTGGTCCATGGGACGCGTCCACCCGAGGGACACGGCACGGCTCGGAACGTGCCGAGCCAGGTCCGGACCTTGACTTTGACCGACCTTAATTCATCCTAGACTGGTCAAAGGTCCCTTGACCGAGTTTGACTAGGGTTTGACCAGGATTTTGACCAAGGGTCTGTCTAGGTTACCAAAGTTGACTTAGGTCCATTTTTTAGTTTGACTCGAAGATTTTGGATCTTGACCCGAGTGGGAGTTTTTCAAACTTTTTCTCCGAATTTCAAACTTATTTTTCCGAAATTGACCCGCGCCACCGGATGACCCAAACGGAGTTTTTCCTAGAATTGATTTTGGAAATCATTAAGGAAGAAACATAACATGTTATAAGTCCGTATTTTACGAAAATAGACTTAGAACTCACGTTAGACATAGGAATGTCACAATTTCTCACAATTAGTTATACGAGACATAGCGAACCTAGAAACGAATCTAGGATACATACTTTATCTTATATGATTATCATATTTATGGATGTATGTATATTTTATGTGATTGCGTAGCTTAGTATACCTTTAGTTAGGTAAACGTGTCTTGTTCCTAAGCACAAGTGAAAGTGCCCGAATAATACTTAGAGTATATAGGGTCTTAAGTAGCCATTGACGAATCGAATGATGAGATCATGATTCGAGTGGGAGTACTCAATGGTGGTCCGAGGATAAGAATCCGTACGAACCGTAGGCGAACATGAAATAACCTAAAAGATGAGATCTTTTAGGGGTAATACTAAAAGATGTAAGAAATCTTTACGCAAACCCACATAACTTTACGTAATCAATCATAATTGGTTATGCCAGAGTTCACAATAACGCAACTTGATAAATTACGTAAAAAGTCCCAAAACGAATTTTGAGTAAATGCCTACCCAGATTAAGACACCTGTTGTCCCTTGTTCATCGATGGTGGGTCGGCCTTCGCAGAGTGCCATCTTTTACCTCGGGACAATACGGGTAGATCTATAGCAGAGGTCTACATGTCTAAATGGTTATTCTCAACGAGTCAGCAAAAGGGTTTTGGATTTCGAGGCAAAAGGACAATTTGACACACAAGTGTGAAATTTGTCAACCAAGAATCATAGGAGTATGATCAGTAAGGAGTTATTCACCCAGGACGATTGATTAAGGGCAGTGCCTTAGTACGCTTAATTCCGGAGGAATGGGATCTTGGAATTTTATTATTCTTAGCGGACAACAAATATAGAATAATATAGGCATACAATAATTATGCCAGGATAACAAGTTTAAATCACTTTGCGTTTCTTACATGTAGTTTAATTATGACAACCAAAGAATCCTTCAACATCCGTTGGCCACTAAAGAAAGAAAAACTGAACGGAGATAACTTCATTGTATGGAAAGGAATCTGGAACTCGTTCTCAGATCCGAAAACAAGGCAAGCATTCTAGACACACCACTTCCAATAATCACTGAAGATTCGACTGATGAGGAGATAGATTCAGAAAGAAGTCTTTGAAAGAAGGTTGAACCTGTAACATGCCTTATGTTAGCAACCATGGAACCTAATCTTGAAGATAAGTTCATTCACATGGATGCTTACACCATGATTCGACAACTTAGAAATTTGTTCCAAAAGAAGTCGAGGATGGAAAGGTATGAGACTTCAAAGGCAATATTGGATATGCGCCTTGAGAAGGGAAAGCCTGTAGGCCACATGTTTTCAAAATGATTAGTCATTTTGAGAAACTAGCTCGACTTGGAGTCGACCATGGCCGAGATTTTGTCACAGATATTATCCTGCATTCACTTCATGATGGGTTCAGTCAGTTTAGAATGCACTACAACATGAATGGATGGGATAAATCTCTGGAAGAACTACATGCTATGCTCCAGACAGCCGAAGAGAATATCACAGTGGTGGAACCTAAGAAAGAAATTCTGATGGTTCAAAAGGAAAAGGGACTTAAATGAAGGAGTTGAAGGAGATGTCCTTCGACCAAGGTGACAATGCGAACATTTTGTCGGATAGGACAATTGATGTGGAAGATCATCAAGTCCGATTGATTTAGGGATCGTAGAGTTGTAGCTAGAGACCAACTACGATCGTCGAATTACGGAGTAATTCGCGGCTAACTTCGATCGGATCCTACAACGGGTTACACATAAGAGTGACAAATTGATCTAGGATATGACTAGTGGGAGTGAGATATAATCATGGGAGTGTCCCATAAACATATCTCATAGGCCTTAAAAGGAATTAGGCAAAGATAGTACAAAAAGGCCAAAAACAGGGTTTTGGGCCTAGACCGGTTCGGGTACTTCTAGGACTCGGATTGGGCTGAATTTTGGAGGGTTAGTTGCTGATATAATAAAAATTATATCTGCCAATTTTCGTGGTTTTTGGGCACCTCCTCCTTAGGGAATTGAGAAAATACCAATAGTTGCTATTTTCGACTATTTCCCTAAATCTTATTCTAAAGGGTGTTTTAGGAAACCTAAAAGGAGGTGGACTCTTATTAGGGTTCTATATAAACACTCTTAGGGCAGAGAATAAGGTGCGGAATTTCTCTCTAAGCTTTCTTACTCTACCACATCAAGTAGAGAGGAGAAAGTGAGCTAATTCCCATTAACTATCAATCTAGTCAAAGAAGAAGGTGTTCTTCTTTTCCAACCACCATTGGTGTGCTAGCTATACAACAAGGTGGGAGATCAAATTGATTGCTCGTGTCCCAAGTAGAGGAGCTACACTTGAAGCTCTTGGTCTTCTTCAATCAATTCAACTAGTTCGAGGGAAAAGCGATTAAGGTAATCTACTATCTCCATTAGATTAATTACTAGTTTTGCATGTGATCCTGGGAATACTAGTGTAGACATTAGATGTCATATTTCCGCTATAAACACTAGTAGAAGGGTGTAAATCCCTACATTAAAAAGGAAGGAAAGCAGAGATTCAAGAAAAAGAAGATGGGCAAATGGAAAGGCAAACAAGTTGCCAAAAACAGAAGTGCCCAATCTGATTCCAACTGTTTCTACTGCAATGGCACAGGCCATTGGAAGAGAAACTGTCCCAAATTCCTGTAAGATAAAAAGAGCGGAGGTCAAGGTAAAATATATTAAAAGTTGATTCAATTAAATACAATTCCACAAAAGTTATTGGATACCTGAAATTGTTCTTTTCATTATGAATGACAGGAAAAAGTGGAAGCTGAGTATTTAATGAGTAAGGAGATGAACCTGTCAAAAGCTATTACGAGCAATAGTTGTTGCATAAAGCTAGAGAAGGATCATGGACTCCATAGGGATAACTCTAAATTAGTTTTAGTTTTCCTTTTTCTTTTTCGAACATTGACTCTGTAATGAGATTATGGAGATAAATAAAATATTCAGTATTTTATTATGTTCTTAAAAGATACCTACTCAACTTTTAAAGAATTATACCAAAGAATCCAATATAGTTATTCTAATCTAGTCAAACAAATTTGAAAGAACATGGATGAAGCTAAAAGTTGAGTGATCTCGTATCCCTCAACGATAGGTAATCATGGTTCAAACAAATGTACTTGACAAGATCTCAAGAGTCAATTACTCACTAAAAGCTTATGTTAGACATAAGAAAGTGATTAATGTGACTGGAATATACTAAATACTAGATTTAAGGAAGCCTTGGAGACTAAACCTGAATCAAGTAAGGATCAAATCTGACTAAAAGATTATGATAAGATCATAAGTCTAAAAGTCATAAAGTCTTTCGAAAGCAAAAGTCTAAATGCACAGAAGCCATACCACTAAGACCTAGAAAGCTATAGTGAATAAAAGGATTCCATACGAATATGGATTTTAAAAGAGTTCTAAAATGATCTTTTATTCCAAGTCTAAAGACCTTTAAGACATAGATTCTTCAGGCGAAGAATAACGGGGTTTTTCCACAAATCATCGAAACACAATTAGATTGTTGCTCTCGATGGTGTCCTATTAAAATGAAAGCGTTCTTTGATAATCGGACAAGTGGGAGGAAATAAAACATTCGAAAGAAGTTCGAATAAAAAGAGCAACAAATAGGAGTAAAGAGTTACTCACTATAATGGAAGTAAGGAGTTACTTGCCATAACGAGAGTAAGAAATTACTCACGATGAAACCTCTTAAAGTAACTAAGAAGGTATTTCTCAAAACCCCGAGTGAGTCTCAAAGAAGATTCACATAAACTATAGCAAAACTACTCCGAGTTTAGAATGAGAGTCTAAAGAGATGAGATCTAAAAGGAATGGGGCTCTAACATTCGCAAAGAAATTTGATCGGATTCAATTTCTTAGAATGAATAGTCTTGTTCGACAAGAAGGTAAGTGGGAGTGAAACAAGATCGTTTCAAAGTCCTGTATGTGGAGACATACTGGGATTGAGAAAAACAGTTAGAGAACTGACTCAATAGGACAAGAGACGAGGGTAAATTTATTAGGGCATCACAATCTATGTCAATAGATTAAAGTGATGAAGAGACTCATTTCAAAAGAAGTTTTGAAAGAGATCAAGAACTCTTGGAGAAGAGTTTCCACCCATCTCACATGAGACCTGCCTAGCAAAACTCAGAATTTGGAAATCCTGGCAAACGAAAGCAGAACAGGAGAGAAATACTTATGTCAGGAAAACATAAGATCGATCATGGAGATGATTGATGTTTACCCGCACATCTAAAATGTACTTAGAGTACAAAAGATGTCGTCACCCATGAAAGTCAGAGAAAGGACCGAGAGTGCTGAGAGCATTCAAAATTATGTCTCTGAAAACAAAAGTTGAAGAAAGTCATAAAACCATCTTTCGAAAATAAAGATAAGAATCTTTTAGGGAGGGCGAACAGATGAAAAGGAGTTTTCAGCTGGGAGTCGTTGCTAACTCTACTAGATAAGAAACCAAAATTAAAACTTGGGAAGTGCTGATTTCAGTTCAAGAAACTGACATTATAATAATAGCTTACGAAGGAGTTCTGAAGCATGATAATAATAAGCGAAGTAAAAAACATAAACTAAACTGTCACCTTAGAACGGACATGGAAGATGAACGGATGGATCTAAGGAATAAGGATTAAGCAAGAAAATCCTAAAAAGACCTGTAAAATTGAGAAACGTAAAAGAGTTTACGCGGTGCTCAATATTTACAAACTCTTGTTATCCGAAATAAACTCAGTTTATTTCGTCGTCTGAATCATGGTTTAAAATTTAGATGACAGTCCAAAATAATGGAGTGTTCCAGGTAGGTTTATTAGATACGTGATCTAATGAAAGAAACCCTACTAAGTGAACATGGAAGCACACCATTATAAGAATCCCTAGTCCAAGTCATTGGTTGGACAACAATGACTTAAAAAGACTAGCATGAGTGATTGACGAGATAGCGCTATTTCTTGGGCTTTGAGAATAAGAGTATTCAAAGTCAACTTCATGGGTGTATAAGTTGATACACTGGAAACCCGCCAAGTGAGAGTACTTCGAGAGAAGAAGTCATGAGATGTCATAACTCTCATTTAGCAAATCGGAGAGATTACTCAAAACATGAGTACTCACTCAGTTTGTGTAAGGAACGTCGAACTTTGGCACCGTTAAACGCCGCGCAGTAAAAGAAGGTTATAAAGGCGGATTGCTGAGGGAGACAGGATAGACATGAAATTGAGTGGGAGTACAAGAATGGAATATGTCTTCCTGAGTAAAATCAGGATAAAATATCTCCGGGCCACTTGATGAGAAACAACTGGAACATGCATGGCCATGCTCAAATGGATTAAGAGTTAATCATTTGATTTGACAGTTTTTTCTTGGATCAAGAAATTCTGATAATTATGACATATCAGATGAGATATGAAAAGACATGGGAATCGAGCATTGCACTTGTTCCAAGTACAAGTGGGAGACTGAAGGATATATTCCCTCAGTCCGAAGGAATGGTATCCTTCTAAGGCATGTCCTTCGATCAAGATGACAATGCGTACGATTTGGCGAATAGAATCATAATGACCTAATTTGGAAGATCAATAGTCCGGTCGAATTAGGGGTCGTAATGCTTAGCTAGAAGCCAACTACGATCTTTCATAACTTCGGTAATCCGCGGCTAACATAGACCGGATACCTACAAGGCTTACACATAAGAGTGATGGTTTGAACGGAGAGATATTGACTAGATATAAAGTGGCAAATAAGAGGATTGGATCCATTATTTGAGGCCAAAAAGAGTTCGGAAGAGTCCGGACAAGTGTACATAACCTCGGGCTAAAAAGAGAGCCCGGGGGTGCCCATAAAGGGGTCGGCCATGTGATGGCCGACCTTAGGAAGGGGCCGGCCAGCACATGGCCGGTTAGACCCCTTGTGTGGGCCAGCCATAAAGCCCATAGAGGCTTATATTGGCCGGCCACACATAAACCCTTTTAGGGTTTCATATGGGACACAAAAAGATATGTCTTGAAGGAGATATTTTAGTAATCCTAGTTTGGGTCAAATACCTTCTCTATGGTCCCTATAAATAGACCTCCTTAAGACATAATTATGTACGGAAATCAAGAGACAATTCAAGAGAGCTTTTAGAGAGAAAAGCCAAAAGAGAAAAAAGGAGTTTTCTCGATTATCTAGTCTAGAAGAAGGTGTTCTTCATCTCAACCTTCAAGAGAGTTCTAGCTAATTCGAAGGAGGGAGTTCAAGTCATACACTCGGTGTCTCGAGTAGAGGAACTACAATTGGAGTTCTTGATCTTCCGAATCTTGTCGGAATTTTGTTCGTGGGAAAGCGATTAAAGGTAATCATCTTTCCATATCTAGTTCATTGATTAGTTCATGTATAATTAGATCCTGGGAATCTAGTGTTAACATTAGATGTTTGAGATTCCGCAATAAACATTAGAAAAGGTGTGTTAGACACATAAGTAACCCTACACGACCAATGTCTTACGCCCAGAACTGAGAGGCAGAAGTGCCAAGCGACCTACCGACTTAATCCCGAAACTTCCAGAGAGATCTCAGCCCGCTACGTATCTCGAAGTGTTTAAGCCAGTTTGGACTCCATATATCTAAAGGAGGAAACTTCTCCTTTAGAGTCTATCACTTCAGCAAGATATCTACGAAGAATCCTTAAACTTAGGAACTTCCACTTATCAAAGATCCGAGATAGACTCTAAGAGAAACCCTAGATACTTGATGTACCCGGAGGTATCAAGTAGTAATCCGGCAAAGCCGGGTTCGATCCAAGGATAAGAAGGTAACTCGGATATCGAGTAGGTCTCGTTCAAAAGTTTAAGTATCACAAACTAACTTAGACTAAAATGGAAATAAACAAAGATAAAGGGAGGTTTTTGATGAATAAGCAATAAACGAATAAGACAAGAAAAACTAACTACCAAAGTAAACGGGCGAGAGAGATTTGAGAGAAGTCGGGGGAGCAAGAGTCGGGGACAACAAGTAAGAGACGTGTCGAGGTCCGAATCCGATGTGGTGAACCTACAACTATGTACGGTCTAATCGAATGGATTGATACAAACCTAGTCTCGATTCCTAAGGTGGATGTTCATAAGCACTACGTATGTCCGGAGATAATACTTAGTCAAATAAACTTCCTAAACGAATAAAACCGAATCATCAATCACATTGCCTAATCGATTAACTATGCGAAGTACTTGATAAGACACATGAAAAACGATTGAAACAAGTAATCGAAATAAGAGAACATCAATTTATTATCAAACACATTAAATTATCACACACACAATCACAAATTGATCGCATTTCATCCCATATTCGACTCACGAGATTTAGCAAAACATGGTGAAACAAGTAATGAAGGAAAAAAAAAGATAAAGAAATACATGAGTTAAAGCGAGAATCCCCCTTTTTTCGATGTGGCACGAGGCTAGGATCATCGAGAAATGTAGGTATCAAGGTGCAGCCGATCTCCCCTTAGCAGAATATAGGTTCCCATTAGAATTGCAAATTGGGTGTCCCCAAGCAAAATCAGAGTGCCCCATAGCCTTAATCATCTTCTTCCTCTCAAACTCCATCCACCATTAAAGCTTACTTTCAAGTTTTTTCTCTCTAGAAAACCAACACCAAATAGCAAGACAAACACAAGGAAATCACCAAAAAACAAAGGCAAGAGAATCCCAAGCAACAACCACAAAATGTCCAGCCAAGAGATGGAGATTCCGGCCAAGTTTAAGCCATGGAATGCAGCCCGAGCTGCTGTTCTTGGCGCCAAATCCCAAGCTCGAGCTCCCTGGTTTTCCCGTGCAGCTGATGCTCAAAACCGAGCCATGTTGTGCTTGATTTCAGCAGCTTCTTTGGAAGTCGAGCTGCTGTCCCGTGGCCGGAATGTGCAGCCCAAGCTGAATATGATAGTCCCGAATGATGCCGGAGCTGCTACCTAGAAGATGGAGTCCCATTCTTGCTGCTGGCCGTGAAGCCTTGATGTTTGGTTTTCCGGCTGGCTCGTGCTTGCTCCAAGTCCCGAGCTGGTTTGGGGTGGTACCCGAGCAGGCCTTCAAGAGAACCCGAGCTTCAATGGTGATGCTTCCCTATTAGAACCGAGCTGCTACCGGCGTCCTCTTGCTGTCCCGTTCCAGCTAAGCTAGGGCCGGCCAGATGTGCTGGCCGGCCAAGCTATGGCCGACCCCTTCTCTCTCTTACTCTCTCTTTCCAACTTCTACCAACTTGAAGGAAACCCTAGAAGAAACCCTCAAACCCTAGAAACTTTCTCCCCTGGAGAAGATGACCCTTCCTCTCTCCAAAATCCGACCTAGAATAGCCTCCCCCAAAGACTTTTCAACCACTCCCTTCAAACCCTTGACTTGACTAAGTCCCCAAGACTTGACTTGGTCTTCATTGGAACTAAGGGAGTGCTCATAAATTCTTTTCTTCTTCTTTGGGTCTTTCATGGACTTGGGCTTTGATTGAGACTAAGGAGGTGCCTTCATCAAATGTCTAGAAATCTAGCTTCAAGAAAGCAAATGACTTATTTATTTCATAACTTCTCCGTCCGAACCCCGAATGGACTTCCGTTTTCACCGTCGGACTCGTCATTGACTCCACTTGTTGTTTGACTTCTGAACTTGACCAAAATGACCAAGATACCCCTGGTGCTCTTTTATTCCTTTTTTTTTGCATAAGATGAAAATGTGATAATTCGCTCTCTTTATTTCGAATTTAACACCAAACTCCAAATAAACAACCTAGCAATAAAAACACATAAATATTTAGAAATAAAACCCGAAAAGAACTAACTCATCAAAGTTAAGTGGCCTAAATGTGGCATTTGCACGCCACATCAATACTCAACAAAGGAAACTTCTCCCTCGGTTGGACGCCAACCGCCTCACCACCGCCACTAAACACAGTCGGCCTAACATCGCCAATAAAAGGCCCTTCATATTGTCTTTCACAAGACACGATCTCTTAACCCCGAAAAGATCACAAGAAACTCAGAGTTCTCATAACTCGCTCCCTAAAAGGATCAATCAATATTCATTCTTTTACTGCAAAGAGCACCCTGACTTGCTTGAGCATCGTAGCGGTTTTCGAACCCTTTGCAGGTTTTTTCCCCTTTGGGGACAAACGAACAGGAGCTGGAGCAAGGAACAAGGAGCAAGGAGCGAGGAGCACGAGCAAAGAGCGAGAAGCTGGAAGAAAAGAAACAGAGCAGGAAGCAGAGCTGGAAACAGGAACACTCGAAGGAATCTATACTATATTTAACAGAATATTCAGACATAATGGAGGCTGTCATGCATCAACTTCCTTTTTCATGTTGATCTAATAAAAGGCCATTTTTTGACATCAGCATTTGGCGCTAGTGATGTGACACGAAAATGTCACATTTAAGGAGCCTAACATAGACTAATTAGTCCTTTTCCAGTGTTATCAATAACATTTTATGTGTTTTTCTTGTTCAGGTACCATATTTGGAATAAAGAACTTAATTCGGAATAAAGGGAGCGAATTATCACTATCATTTCATGTACCCAAAACGAGAGAAAAAGACTTCAAACAAATCAAATGAGAAGAGGATTCAAAGACGAGTCCAACGGTGAAAACGGAAGTCAATTCCGAGTTCGGACGGAGAAGTTGTGAAAGAAAGAAGTCGAGGTTCGGTCTTAAAACAAAGATGCTATGAAGGCACCCTCCTTTGGTTATAATTCTAGAAGACACCCTCTTGATTTCCAAGTGAAGATTAAAACCCAAGTCTAAAACCCAAACCCAAAGAAGATGAAAGAAGGAAGAGATTTTGGAGGCACCCAATGGACTCAAGTTTGAGTCAAAGTCAAGGTTGACTAAGTCTAGGGTTTGAGTCAAATACACTATTCATCTTCTTCTTGAATCATTCTAACAATACACAAGTTTTGGGAGGAAGAGAGAGAAAGTTAGGGTTTTCTTGGTTCTTCATCACCAAAAGCAAGGGTTGAAAGAGGGTTTGGTAGAGTTTGAGAGAGAGAAAAAGAGAAGAAGGAGAAGGAGGAGTGCCGGCCAAGGCAAGGCCGGCCTAGCCTTGGCCGGCAGCAGCTCGGGCTGCACGGCAGCAGCTCGAGCTGCTCGGGAGAAGCTGCTAAGCAGCACAGCTCGGGAGAGCTTCAGACCAGGCCGGAGCAGCACTTGCTAGTCGCAACCAGCAGCATAGGACGCGTGCAAGCAGCTCGGGTAGCTGCTGCTCCTGGCCGGATGCAAGGTAGCTGCTGCATCTGGCCGGTCTTGATCCTTCATAGCTCGGGACGTGCAAGGGGTAGCTGCTCACGGCTCGGACGTGCAAGGACAAGAAGCTCACGGCTCGGGACAGTGGCCTTTTGGCCGGATTCCATGGATTTTGACCGGATTTCTTTATATTTTGGCCGGACTTATATGAGTTTTCCGGCAACCTTCTTGGTTCGAAACCTTAGGGCTTTTGCTCCCCATCATCTTGGCTAGCGTCCCATGTAGTTTGATTTGATTTTGGACAAGAAATTTATAGAGAGAGAAAGCTTGATGAAGCTTTAATGGTGGATGTTCTTGAGATGGAGAAGATGATGATGAGTGCTATGGGGAAATCTGATTTTTACTCGGGGACACCCAAATTGCATTTTTAAAGGGAAATCCAGAAAATCGCTACGGGGAGATCGACTACACTTAGAGACTCATTTTTCTCGACGAACCTAGCCTCGAGCCACATCGAAAAAGGGGGATTTCTCTTATCATTTCTTTTCATTTATTACTTATTCACCATGTTAGCTAAATCAAGTGTGTCGATTATATGAGATGAAATGTGATGAATTTGTGATTATGTTTAATATGATTTGATGTTTTGATTATGAATTGATGTTCATTTGATTCGATTATCGTTTTGATCGTATTTTCATGTGTCTTGTCAAGCACTTCGTATAGTTAATAGACGAAACGAAGTATTCGATATCGATCGTAGTCTAAGTCATATTTTCACGTGTCTTGTCATGCACTTCACATAGTTAGGCGACTAGACGACACTTTCGGTGACTCGGGATTAACCGAATTAGGAGTTTGTTTGACTAAGTATGATCTCCGGATATACGTAGTACTTAGAAACATCTACTTTAGGAGTCGAACATCGGTTATACTTCGATACATTAGATTGGATCATACGTAGTCGTAGGTTTATCATTATGGATTCCCGGACTTCGACACCTCTCTCGCTTATTTGTTGCCCGAATCGAGTCTTGTTGCCTCCCGACTCTTGTTCCTCCGACTCTTCTCTCGACTCTCTCTCGACCGTTTACTTTTATTATTTAGTTAGTTTACTTGCTTTATTCTTTTTGTTACTCTTACAATCAAAACCCCCCATTTATCTTTGTTTCCCTTCCTTTTTAGTCTAAGTTAGCTTTTAATATCTAGACCGAGGGATAAGACCCTTCGATATCCAAACTACCTCCCTATCCTTGGATCGATCCCGGCTTTGCCGGATTACTACTTGATACCTCCACTTGGGTGTGCAACCTTTTCGGGTGCATCAGCTAGAAGGAAGGGATCTCTCCAGCAAAATCATCAATTCGGTAACCTGAATCTTATTCATTGAATTTTTCAGACTAACTATTTCCCTGAGCCCCTCAGGCAGACATGTCTTCAAGCGAGCATACTCCTCGCGGATCACCGCACAGGCTCCCCAACGTGGTCGAGCTTATGGCCGAGCTGGAACTGCTCAAGGCTGAGTACCTTCGAAGGGACGAGGAGGCGAAACAACTGTAGGAAAGTCTCCGCAAAGCTGAAGCGGTTAGAAAAGTCGCCACACCAGAAGAGAGAAAAGAAGCAATCAGGATGCACGAACGGAAGCTCTTCTCACCCGGTGATGTATTTTCTTCCGGAGCTCTGACGTTACAACCTGGCGATCTGATGCATCTAGAGAATATCTTGGACGAATATGGAGCATTAGATCCCAACCGACCATACATCCCTAAGAACAAGGGGGTCGGCGAAGGGTGCATGAATGACACAACCGTCTGCGAAGTGCTCATACATCAAGTAGCAGAGCTGACTCGAGAAAGAGAGAAGAAAAAGCTATGGGGAAAAGCAATAATCCACCAGCCCCCTCTCTGCCGAGAAATATTGGAGTCGGAAAACCCGACGAACTTCAAGTGCCCAGCACTCGACCATTATTATGGCTTAGAAGACCCGGGAGTGTTTATCAACAACTATACCGCAGTAATGAACCTATACACAACAAACCAGAATATATGGTGTGTGGTCTTCGCCACCATCCTAAAAGGACCGACCCAGGCGTGGTACCAAGCGCTGGCACCGGGATCAATCAAGTCTTTTGAACAACTCGCCCATGTCTTCTGCGACGCCTTCCGAGGAAGTACCACGATCAAGAGAAAGACCGACGAGCTGTTCAACGTGGTGCAAGGAAAAAAAAACGTGACCTTGGCGATCTATTGGCAGAGATTCCGCAACCTCATGGTACAGATCCCTGATCTAGAGCCAAAAGTCGCTTGAAGTTAGAAAGTCAAGCCTTGACCTGAACTCTAACGGGTTAACCCGGCTAAAGGCAGCAGAACAGCTAAGCCCTCGACGCTCTGCCACCTGCACCCCTAATTGAGAGCTCGACCAGGATAAGCTAAGAGGCATCAGCTCTGTTTCGCCCTCAGGACAGACAGATCAGCCCTGGAATCACTAAAGGAATGAGGGGCGTCCGTGTAAGCTACGCCTCTATCTCACGCCCTAAACTGGGAGACAAGTGCCTACAACTTACCGACTCAATCCCAGAATCTCCCTAAAAGATCCCAGTCGGTTATAGATCTTAAGTGTTTAAGCAAGCTTGGGCTTCAAGAGTCTGAGAGGAGAAAGTATATCCCCAAAGATGTCTACAAAGTATCCTTGAACTTAGGAACTTCAACTTATCTAAGATCCGAGATAAAACTCTACGGAAAATCCTAGATACGAATAAGAGGAAACTTCTCTAACGGTTTGACGGCCACCGCCTCACCACATCCACTAATCAAAGTCGGCTTAACATTGCCTATAAAAGGTCCCCCATCATCTTCCACAAGACAGGTTCACTTTCTCTCAGTAACACATACTCGCCTCCCAAAAGGTTCAATCAATATTCAATCTTTTACTGCAAAGAACAACCTGACTGCCTTGAGCGTTGGAAAGGTTTTTTGGACCCTTTGCAGATTTTCCCCCTGGAAGCAAGGAAACAAGTGCAAGGAGCGGGAACGAGGACCAGGCGAGAGAATCAGACTCAACATCATAGAATATTCACATAACGAAGGTTGTCATGCATCAACTCCCTTTTTCATGATGATATAACGGAAGGCCATTTTTTGACATCACCAGATATGTATTATGATATTTTTTCATCGAATAATTACATATATATATATATATATAAATATATCACTTAAAATAGACACCATTTTGTTGCACATCTTCTTTTTTGTTGCAAGTTGTTACACATCTTTGTTTTGGACTATGTATGTACTTATTGCCCTGCATTTGCTATGGAGTTTTAGACGTGGTAGAAAATGACTACTAATAATTATGAAATTCTGCTTAGTTATTATACATGTGTCCACCGTATTTGTCCCTTCCAAGATTTTTTAGTCAGACGTTACTTTTTTATTACAACTAGTTGGCCATAACAAATGCCGTACGATCTGACTGTAATAAATATACAATATGGACATAAAGTAAATCCAAAGTTTGGTGCAAATATATCAATTGTTGGCATTGTTATGCCAATTGGGGTTTAATATAATCGAAAACAAGTAATCCAAGAAAAGCAATAAGAAATAAAGAACAATCACAAAGAACACAAAAGATTTACGTGGTTCGGTTGGTGAGACGTACTCCACGGCAACAATGGCGCGATGATTTCCACTATGATAAGCAAACAAGTTACACAAGAGATTCGTGAGAATTAGACACAGATATCTCCCAGGGTTTTATCCTCCGATATAGATATCAAATGCTAACTTAGACTAAAAAGGAAGGGAAACAAAGATAAATGGGGGGGTTGATTATGAGAGTAGCAAAAAGAATAAAGCAAGTAAGTAAACTAACTAAACAACAAAAAACGGGCAAGAGAGATTCGAGAGAAGTGTCGGAGAAACAAGAGTCGGGAGATAAATAAGTGAGAGAGGTGTCGAACCGAGAAAGATAAACCTACAATTATGTATGGTCCGACCTGATGTTCAAAGTATAACCGATGTTCGACTCCTAAGGTGATGTCTATAAGCACTACGTATATCCGGAGATCATACTTAGTCAAACAAACATCATAATCGGTTAATCCCGAGTCAACGAAAGTGTTGTCTAGTCGCCTAACTATGTGAAGTGCATGACAAGACACATGAAAATATGACTTAGACTACGATCGATATCGAATACTTCGTTTCGTCTATTAATTATGCGAAGTGCTTGACAAGACACATGAAAATACGAACAAAACGATAATCGAATTAAATGAACATCAATTCATAATCAAAACATCAAATCATATTAAACATAATCACGAATTCATCACATTTCATCTCATATAATCGACACACTAAAGTTAGCTAAACATGGTGATTGAATAAGAAATGGAAAGAAAATGATGAGAGAATCCCCCTTTTCTGATTTGGTTCGGGGCTAAGATCGTCGGAAAATATGAGTTTTTAGTTACAGCCGATCTCCCCTTAGCAATTTCTGGGTTCCCCATAGCGACCACCATCATCTTCTCCATTTTTACTCAAACCCCATTAAAGCTAACCCTAGCTTTCTCTCTCTAGCAATTTCTAACCCAAAATCAAATCAAACTACATGAGAAGCAATCCAAGGACATGGGAAGCAAAAGCCCTAAGGTTTCCGGCCAAGAAAGTGGCCGGAAACCCTAGAAAATTCCGACCAAAGAAGGTGAGAAAATCCGGCCAAAACCCAAGAAGGTCCGGCCAGCAGCTCCCGTGCACGTTCCTGCCGTCTCAAGCTGTTGGTACGCGTGCTAAGTTGCTGTCCCGAGCTGGCGCAGCTGTCGTCCGTGCGTCCCCTTGGAATCCCGAGCAGCATCTCCATGAGAGCTTCAAAAACCGAGCTGATGCTGCAGCTCTATGAGAGCTCGGGCTGCTGTTGCGTCCCGTGCTGGAGCAGACGCATCCCGTGCACATTAGCTGTGTCGAGCAGCTTCCTTGCCCGTGCTTGCAGCCGAGCTGCTATTGCTTGCTGCCTCCGGCTGCTTCCGGCCAAGACTAGGCCGGCCCTAGTGTTGGCCGGCCTAGCTTGGCCAGCCTCCTCCTTCTTCTCTATTTTTCCCTCTCTTTCACATTCTTGAACCCTTCAAACCCTAGAACTCCTTTAGCCTCTCTCTCTTCTCTCCCTTGGTGGTTGGTTGATGAATGATGAAGAAGATAAATAGTAGCCTAAACTACTAAAACCCTAGAGCCCCTTGACCTAGTCAATTCATTTAGACTTGGTTGACTCTAATCCATAAAGAGAGGGTGCCCATATAATTCTTCCTTGTCATTCTTCCTTGGGCTCTTGGGCTTTGATTTAGAAACCAAGAGAGTGCCTCCATCCTTGTCTCTACATCTTCAAATTATCACAAAGGACTAGAATACCCTCAGACATCTTTCTTCCATATCTTCCCCGTCCGAACTCCGAATTGAATACCACTTTCACTGTCGGACTCGTCATTGACTATACTTGTCATTTTATTTGCTTGAAGTCTTTCTCTCATTTTCGGCACATGAAATGATAGTGATAATTCACTCCTTTTATTCCGAATCACACGCTTAACTCCAAAATAAGTACCTAACATGAAAAACACATAAAATATTATTGATAACATTGCTAATTAGTCTAAGTTAGGCTCTCCCAATGTGACATTTTCGTGTCACATCAAAATCCTTAAACTTAAACATTGCTAGTCCTCGAGCAAATAAAACAAAATAAAAGCCTAACTCACTTTCGGAGGCATCCCGGTTTCATTTAGCGTATGCAACAAGCCTTTAAACCTCTAGGTTACCCCTTGAGGACGAGTGTCGTCTCATGAGGGTTTCCATAGATAACACCCACAAACATCGTGGTTTCAAATACACAAGGGTCCAAAATCCAAATCATAGATAAACATGGTTCATATAGTAAAGGGTTTAAGCATGTCAATGCCTAATGAATCAAGTAAAATGAGCTCTTGTAAAAGCCAAAGGCCCCTTCACTAATGATCTTACCCTAAAGTGCCAGTGTCATACCATAATGAGCAACATCTATGTTCCGAAGTCACAAAACCTTGATTCCTAAGTTAGTACATTTTGCCTCGACTTCGGCCTCACGGACATACACTCCAAATATGAAATCACTCAAGAATGGTTCGCTCGTATGTGTGAGTGTGATCACTAACATGGACTCAACACATAAAAAGGGGTGAGGACAACATTTTGGAACGAATGATCTTCGAAAAGGAATTAGCCACTAAGCTCACTCGCCCTTCTCACCCACTATATCCTCTAAGAATGCTATCTAAAGGTTAGCGGATACTAGAGATGGATGACGATGGTGGATTCCCGATAATGTTGACTTCTTTATGATAGAACCTCTCAAGCACTTCCACAATTGCTTCTTGCTCGAATACTTATTCATGAACATCCACACAAACGCACATATATACAATCACATCACTCACACAAAAGAGCTAACATGCTCAAACATACCATGAACCACTATTATTTCATTCTTGCTTTCTTTTTTCTTTCTTTTATTTTCTTTTTCTTCTTTTTTTTTCATTCTTTTTTTTTTCTTTTCATAAAACAAAGACAATCAACCAAAACAAAATACAACACATACATCTCTATCCTTGCAATCAACTTTTCTTTTCATACTTGCTTTTGACATTCTTCATTCTTTCTTCTCGTGTCTTCATTCTCGGGATATAAGATGATGGAGTATCCGCCTCCCTCTAATTGGCAATCTCATTGGGTTTCATGGACTACAAGGGCAAGGTTTATTAGCTATCCTAATGTCACTCCTAGTGGCTAAGGAAGTTGAGCACACAAGATCAAATGAGCTCTTTTATAAGTTACGAGGTTGAGTAGCTCTTCATTCTACTCGGAGTTAGCGCGGAAGAGTACACTCGAAGGGCAATTTTGGCTTTGAGCTCTCACATGGGTTAAGTCTCCACTAATGACTACTCTAGGTCTCTTAGAGATGTTTCTTCTTCACTAAGATGTTTCTTCTTCACTAAGATGTTACTCCCATAGTATAACACAAACACTCAAAGACTCGACTTTCATGCAAAGACCATTAGCAATCACAAAACTCATAAACTCGACACATATGCATCAACATTCTTAAAACTATCACTACAATCACATGCAAATCTACTCAAAATGTTCAAAATTTTGGCTAATTTGAACCCTTTTGTCTTTGAAACCTATGTTCATGCATTGGTTAGGGTCATATCCCGCATCCCCAAACTTAAAACTAACATTGTCCTCAATGTTCTAAGCATACACTCACCAAATGATAAAGAGGCACATCAATTTAAAGAGAAGAGTGGAGAGATATTACCATAATCGAAAGAGATAAAAGATGATGCTACCAAGACTCATGTATAAAGAGGTTCCAAGTTGATGCCAAGCTCACGCCATCCCCAAACTTAGAAGAAACCACGCCTTAGAAGTAAAACACATAAGAAATGCTCCTAAAATATCCAAAAATAATGAGAATGAAGCACATAAAAGACATGACCATATAAAGTCTACCACTAACGCGGGTATACACGATTGCATTGAGCTATGCAACTAGCCTTTGATTCTCTTGTTATCACACAAGAGCACGAGTATATCTCGCGGAGGGTTTCCAGAGATGATACCCACAAACATCAAAGGCCACCTTAATCGACCTAACGATCATAAAGCAAAAGACGGAAGATGTGGGGGTCAACCCAAAGAAAGCTATATACAAATGCTAAAAGTCTCACAAGAACATTAATCCAAAACAGTGCACGTGAGACTATAAGCGAAAAGAAGCCATCCCCAAACTTAGTGGATGCACGGTCCATTAAGTGCGCATAGATGCTAGGGGCGACGACTAAACAGTCGTCAAAAGGATCGACGTACAAATGATGGTCTAAGAGGTAAGTCCGAGGCAAATAATCAAACTCAAGCTTAGTGCATAAAACATCCACTAAGTCCCTAGACATGCTAGGAAAGACGTCTGAAGTGTCCCTGAAGGGGTCAACAACCGAGTCTGAGATCATGTGGAAAGTCGAACTATACTCTAAAGGTAAGGCAAAATGCTCGGGGACCAAGTCAAGGTCAGTGGTTTCCTTAGGTAAATAATCCAACAGGATATCCATTATCTCGCTAACTTCTATGTCGTCGACGTCCTTAAAGGCATCTGGAGCCTCAAAGTTGGTTACAACACCATTCCTTCCTAATATGGCATCTAAGACTGCCTCCTCACAAGTGTCAAAAATTGGAAAGTTCATAATAGTTTCATCCCCAAACTTGCTCATAAAGCCCTCATCCTGAACATCAAGGTCTACTGTAGTCCTATCATGGTGAGATGACGAAGGTCGAGAGAGTGAGCAATAAGGGTCACCGGTCAATTCCATCTCAAAAGGTCTATCAGGAGCTTCTTCGACATTTAACTTAAGACTAGAGTTAGGTGTATTACCCTCACCGTCATTCATAGTCTCTTCTTGAGTTTGGGGTGCGCAAACCCCTTCCTCGTCGATGATAGGCTCCGACTCAATTCTATCAACAATATTGAGAATCCATTCCGTGATCTCTTTTATATCTCGATTGAATCTAGTTTGGTACTCTAAAAGTGCTTGGAGAGTATCTTCAGACATCTCCTCGTAATAAGGCATATGAGTGTAACTAGACGAAGACTCTTGCGGAACACGGATCATGGGACAATACTCGGTCAAATGGTGTAACCTCGCACAAATAGCAAAAACCGGGCTAATGGTCTCCATGGTCCTTCCTTCACTACCTTCATGTAGATACCTAGACTCGACTCTTTGAGTGAAATCATCGAGTCGGGAATTGTCATCCCTAAGTGCACCGCTCATATATGCTTGTCAAGAGTCACGAAGACTTCGACATGGTCGATCAATACTCATAGAACTACGGTCCTCATCAAATGACAAATTCATACATGAAGGTGTGGTCATCTCAAATTCTTGTTGATAGTCTCGAAGACTCCTACGGGGTTGGTTACCCTCATGCTCATAATCCCTAAGACCATATCTATTACGAGTCTGACCGACTCCATACATTTTTCGATATTCACCCATGGTCATCCGAGGTAGGTCGGGCTCAACTCGCCTATTCCTATCACTAGTCCAACCATTCCTATCTAAGTTTGAGTAGTCCTGATGACTTGTAGATGGTCGACTAGTGTTGGAAAGAGTTCGCATAAGGTCATTCTCATCAAATGACCAACTTGCCATGATCACACAATATTCAAGGATGCAAACACACAATCACAAATGGGAACTAACATTTGTAAACAAACAATCACACACAAGTAAAAAGGAAGAGATAGAATGCGATACTATCGAGTGCTCCTTTAGTTTTGTTCGCCTTTCTGTTTAGCTTCTCAGTTCCTTCTTTTGTCTTCGCTCTTATGTCTCTTTTTTGCTCTTTTCTCGAAACGGTACCTAAAAAAATGAAATTAAGAAAGTACAAAATAAAATAAAGACGTCTAAGAAGCAAATAACACTAAACTAATGAACAAAACAACAAACGATATCCTAACTACTAAACCTATCCCCGCCAGCGGCGCCAAAAACTTGATGCACCCGAAAAGGTTGCACACCCAAGCGAAGGTATCGAGGAATAACCGGTAAAACCGGAGTCGATCCAAGGATTGGAAGGTAGTTTGGATGTCGAAGGGTCTTATCCTCCGGTATAGATATCAAATGCTAACTTAGACTGAAAAGGAAGGGAAACAAAGTTAAATGGGGTGGTTTTGATTTTGAGAGTAACAAAAAGAATAAAGCAAGTAAGTAAACTAACTAAACAATAAAAGTAAACGGGCGAGAGAGATTCGAGAGAAGTGTCGGAGAAACAAGAGTCGGGAGGCAACAAGAGTCGGGAGATAAATAAGTGAGAGAGGTGTCGAACCGAGAATCCGATAATGATAAACCTACAACTATGTATGGTCCGACCTAATGTTCAAAGCATAACCGATGTTCGACTCCTAAGGTGATGTCTATAAGCACTATGTATATCCGGAGATCATACTTAGTCAAACAAATATCATAATCCGTTAATCCCGAGTCAACGAAAGTGTTGTCTAGTCGCCTAACTATGTGAAGTGCATGACAAGACACATGAAAATATGACTTAGACTACGATCGATATCGAATACTTCGTTTCGTCTATTAACGATGCGAAGTGCTTGACAAGACACATAAAAATACGATGAAAACGATAATCGAATTAAATGAACATCAATTCATAATCAAAACATCAAATCATATTAAACATAATCACGAATTCATCACATTTCATCTCATATAATCAACACACTAAAGTTAGCTAAACATGGTGATTGAATAAGAAATGGAAACAAAATGATGAGAGAATCCCCCTTTTTCGATGTGGTTCGAGGCTAAGATCGTCGGAAAATATGAGTTTTTAGTTGCAGTCGATCTCCCCTTAGCAATTTCTGGGTTCCCCATAGCGACCACCATCATCTTCTCCATTTTTACTCAAACTCCATTAAAGCTAACCCTAGCTTTCTCTCTCTAGCAATTTCTAACCCAAAATCAAATCAAACTACATGAGAAGCAGGCCAAGGGAATGGGGAGCAAAAACCCTAAGGTTCCGGCCAAGAAAGTGGTCGGAAACCCTAGAAAATTCCGGCCAAAGAAGGTGAGGAAATCCGGCCAAAACCCAAGAAGGCCGGCCAGCAGCTCCCGTGCACGTTCCTGCCGTCCCGAGTTGTTGGTGCGCGTGCGAAGCTGCTATCCCGAGCTGGCGCAGCTGCCACCCGTGCGTCCCCTTAGAATCCCGAGCAGCAGCTCCATGAGAGCTTCAACAACCGAGCTGCTGCTGCAGCTCCATGAGAGCTCGGGTTGCTGTTGCGTCCCGTGCGTGCTGTCCCGTGCTGGAGCAGACGCATCCCGTGCACAGCTGCTGTCCCGAGCAGCTTCCTTGCCCGTGCTTACAGCCGAGCTGCTACTGCTTGCTGCCTTCGGCTTCTTCCGGCCAAGACTAGGCCCGCCCTAGTGTTGGCCGGCCTAGCTTGGTCGGCCTCCTCCTTCTTCTCTCTTTTTCCCTCTCTTTCACACTCTTGAACCCTTCAAACCTTAGAACTCCTTTAGCCTCTCTCTCTTCTCTCCCTTGGTGGTTGGTTGATGAATGATGAAGAAGATGAATAGTAGCCTAAACTACTAAAACCCTAGAGTCCCTTGACCTAGTCAATTCATTTAGACTTTGTTGACTCTAATCCATAAAGAGAGGGTGCCCATATAATTCTTCCTTGTCATTCTTCCTTGGGCTCTTGGGCTTTGATTTAGAAACCAAGAGAGTGCCTTCATCCTTGTCTCTACATCTTCAAATTCTCACAAAGGACTAGAATACCCTCATACTTCTTTCTTCCATATCTTCCCCGTCCGAACTCCGAATTGAATACCTTTTTCACCGTCGGACTCGTCATTGACTATACTTGTCATTTGATTTGCTTGAAATCTTTTTCTCTCATTTTCGGCACATGAAATGATAGTGATAATTCGCTCCTTTTATTCTGAATCACACGCTTAAGTCCAAAATAAGTACCTAACATGAAAAACACATAAGTATTATTGATAACACTCGAAAAGGACTAATTAGTCTAAGTTAGGCTCTCCAAATGTGACATTTTTGTGTCACATCAGTATGATATCAACCCATATTCCAGACACTTTGAATAAATCTCCACCTTGACTTGAATATGCTCTTCTTGACTTAAATCTACCACCAACATAGCTCAGCGCCTCTGAGTCGTCGTCAATCCAGTCCTGTCGGGGCTCAACATCTGGAGATCCCAATAAAGTCTAAGAAATTATTAAACTTGAAAGTTGTAACGGCCTTGGTCAGCATATCTGCTAGATTATCTTCCGTAGACACCTTCTTCATCGTGATCTTCCCTTCTTCAATCACGTCCTTGATAAAGTGATACCTAAAGATAATTTGTTTAGTTATCTCGTGATCATTTGATTTTTGGTCAAATAAATCGCTCTGGTTGTCGTAGTAGACTTCTAGCACCTCCTGCTTCAGGCCCAAATCACCAACTAAACAACTAAGCCATACTGCCTCTTGCACTGCCTCTGTTGTTGCCATGTACTCAGCTTCCGTTGTAGACAGAGCTACTACCAATTGTAGCACTGCTCTCCAACTTATGGCACTCCCGTAGAGTGTGAACGTATAGCCCGTCAGCGATCTCTTCCTATCAAGATCCCCTGAAAAATCAAAATCCATAAATCCAACTACCGAACCAGAAATGTTATGCATTCTATCGTAAACCATACCAATTTCCGCAGTTCCTCCCAGATACCGCCGTATCCATTTCACAGCCTTCCAATGACCTCTCCCAGGTCTGCCCATGTATCTGCTTTCTACACTAATAGCGTGTGAAATATCAGGCCTTGTGCACACCATAGCATACATAATACTACATACTGCACTTGCATAAGGCACCCGAGACATGTACTCTGTCTCTTCATCAGTTGTTGGTGACAGTACCCCCGAAAGCCTGAAGTCTGTTTCCAATGGAGTACCGGCAGGTTTTGCCTCAGTCATACCAAAACGTTCCAACACCTTCTCGATGTACGTTTTCTGAGACAAGAACAGTTTCCTAACAGATCTGTCTCTCCGTATCTCCATACCTAATATCTTCCTTGAGGCACCCAAGTCTTTCACCTCAAAATCACCCTTTAACTGATCCTTTAACATGTGAATTTCTGACATATCCTTGCAAGCTATCATCATGTCATCAACATATAGGAGTAGATACACATAAGAACCATCTAATAGTTTCCTGTGAGACATACAACTATCATATTTGCTTCTATCATAACCGTTTCTGACATAAAGTTGTCAAAACGCTTATACCACTGCCTAGGAGATTGTTTCAATCCATACAAGGATTTCTTCAGCAAACATACCTAGTCTTCTTTCGCGAGAATCTCAAACCTTTCTGGTTGACGTATATAGATTTGTTCCTCCAACCCCTTAGCTACTAACCATTCTTTGTACCGTGCATTCTCCATCCCTGGGATTCCTTCCTTCTTCTTGAAAACCCATTTGCTACCAACAATCTTCTGACCCTTAGGCTTGTCGGCTAATTCCCAAACCCGGTTCTTATTAAGAGACTCAACCTCTTCATTCATGGCAAAAGACCATTGCCTCGATTCATCACTCCTCATAACTTCTTCGTAAGTGCATGATTCACCTCCATTAATGCTTCCCCCACACTAAGTGCGAATGCAACCATATCCGCCAGTCCATACCTTTCCTGTGCCGGAATGTCTCTCCTTCCCCAGTTCCTCGCAACATTGTAATGAACTTTTTCCTGTTAATCTTCATTAGCTTGCTCATCTATCTGAGGTCTGAACTCTTCCCGAGTGCCTATCTCAAACTCCACCTGTTCTCCTTGATCTTCCTGCTCCACCTGTTTACCAACCCTCTCCCGAGCATCTACATGTGTTACCTTCTGAGTTACCATGGCTAACTCATCAGAAGTAACAACTCTATTGATAAGAAACTTCTTTAATTTTCCATCTGCATTCCACAACCGATAACCTTTCACCCCGGGCTCATAACCAAGAAATACACATTTCTTAGCCCTCGGATCCAGCGTACCTTCTTTAACATGTGCATAAGCCCGGCAACCAAAAAACCTCAAGTTCTCATACTTTGCAGGATAACCAGACCATACCTCATTAGGAGTTTTACACTTAATAGATGTACACGGATAAATATTAACCAGATACACGACCGTGTTCACTGCTTCAGCCTATAACACCTCCGAGAACCCTGCATTTTAAAGCATACAACGAGCTCGTTCCAATAGAGTTATGTTCATATGTTCAGCCACACCATTCTACTGAGGTGTCTTTCTGACCGTATGGTGTCTCACAATCCCTTGGTCTTCACATAACCTGTTAAACTCGTTTCCGCAAAATTCCATGCCATTGTCAGTCCTCAAGCGTTTGATCAATTTTCCAGTCTGCTGCTCGATCAAGGTCTTTCACTGCTTGAACTTGACGAATGCTTCATCTTTGCATTTCAGTATGTATACCCATACTTTCCTTGAAAAATCATCTATCAAGGTTAACATGTATCTACCCCCACCATGTGAGCTAACCCGGGAGGGACCCCAAAGATCTGAATGGATGTAATCCAGAGTTCCTATGGTATTATGAACCGTTGTACTGAACTTTACCCAACATTGCTTCGCGAAGACGCAATGTTCACAAAATTCCAGTTTTCCAACCTTCCGTCCACAGTGTAAACCCTGCTTGCTCAGTACAGCCATCCCCCTTTCGCTAATATGCCCTAACCGCATATGTCATAGCTTGGTAGCTCAACTTCCTTGTCTGATGATGAAACCGCTACAGATCCGATAACAGTGTTACCATGTAGCACATATAGACCATTCTTCTTCAACCCCTTCATAACTTTAAGACTCCCCTTAGAAATCCAAAGCACACCACCTTTACCAGTATACTCGCAACCATTATCATCCAGAGTTCCCAAAGAGATTAAATTGCTCTTCAAACTTGGAACATGTCTGATGTCTGTTATAGTCCTCACAACACCATCGTGCATCTTGATCTGAATAGTACCAATTCAAACCACCTTACAGGGAGCGTTGTTTCCCATTAACACCTTATCGCTATTAATGGTCGTGTAAGTGGGAAACCATTCCCTATGAGGACATACATGGAACGTACAACCAGTAAATCCACCTATCTTCAGCGAAGTAGGCATTGATAGCCAGAACCATAACTTCATCACATTCTTCAATGATTGCCAAGACATTACCATCATCTTCCTCTTCGATGACTGCTACCTCACGTGGTTTCTTTCTATGCTCTGGATAATTCTTCTTTAAGTGTCTCTCCTTCTTTCAATTAAAGCATCTGTACTTCCTAGGTTTTGATTTAGACCTAGACCGGCCCTTCCTATCGTCTAGATGTTGGGACCTTCCCCTTACAACCAAACCATCTCCTGAACTACTGCTTTAACATCCTCCTTAGAGTCTCAACTCCTTAGAGTTTAATGTTGCTTTAACATCCTCCAATGTTGTAGTTGTTTTACCAGACATAAAAGAATCAACAAAGCTTTCTTATGATGGTGGTCGGGATGCAAGCCATAGTACTGCGAGGGTAAGAAATCGTGGGTCAAGAAGTCAGCTGGACCGGGTCATTGACGGGACGTCGAACCTCCACCTGTTAATATTTTTGCGGGCACCGACGACGTCTTTGGGCTCAACCTGTGACAAAAGAGACAACCACACACGTGACCGTGAGGTCTTAGGGGACACCAGGATGGTGCCGGCCTAAGGGGGCTCCGACGGTCAAGTCAGTAAGCTTGCAAGAATATCTCATTCCTAATGTTCATTGTTTCATCAGACGACTGAGGATATGATTATCCAAAGTCTTTTGCGAACATCCATAAAATTCTTCTCTCACGTAGAGATTAATGATATAGATGCATACACAACCATTCGACAACTAAAGGAAGAGTTCCACTAGAAGTCGTGAATGGAGAGGACGGTGCCTCTAAGAAAGTCGTCTTGAAAAAGAATATTGAGGAAAGTGAATCTAAGAAACGTTCTTAAGATTCAGTTACCAAAAGAATATAAGAAGAGTTCTTATGATTCAAAAGGTTAAAGGGTCGACGTAAAAGTTTCTAAAGCAATGGCTAGGCCATTCAACGAAACTACCTTGAGTACCTGGAAGACAAAAGAAAAGGAATTACGAATTCCGATTTTTATATCTTTGTTAACTAAGTTAATCTAGCAAGTATTGTAGACTCCCTTCATCAGGTATTTAAGACCGGATGTGAGGCTCAGTGGGAGCCCAAGGGAATTACATACTTGACTAAAAGAAGAAAGGATCCAAGAGGGAGCAGAAGCAAAGAGTTGCTAAGGATGCTGAAAGGGATCAAAGTCTTCTTTTAGACACTAATCTAGGTAGAACTTAATAAGCGTTATTATGTTCTTCTAGAAACATCAAATGTTTTAAAATAGTGCTAAATTAACAAAAGGTTCTTAGAGAACCAAGAGCATTAACAATGATACGATAGGCTATAATCAAAGGATTCAAAGAGGTCAACTCATGTTTTGTCATTGGTCATATTGACATAAAACACATGAAGAAGATCCAATGGTATGGACTTCTAAGTCTAATGATTTTGAATCATACGACACATGTGAATTTTGTTCAACATGGCCATTTGACAAAGTCAGCTTTTAGAAATGGAGAAATGGCTAGTAAACTAATAGTCTTAGTACAGACAGATGTACGTAAAATTATTAATACACTAATTAGAGTTAACCTGAATCCACTTGACGAAAATATAAGTCATTCGATTGGATCGAGATGACGAATATTGGAATCACAAATTTGATAACCATCAAAAGAAGTTGAGAAATAGTTTCTCACCTTGCTCCACAAACACATCATATGGATGATGAGTCTAGTGGGAGTAATCGAGCATGTGAGACATGAGTTGATCAATGATGGGTTTAGGCCAATCTTCCGAACACTTTATGGGATATATTCTCAAAAATGGTCGTTCGTCTTAACTAACCAAATTCCGTCAAAAGCTGAAAAGACACCATAAGAGTATGGGTTTGGAATGGTTCCAAAGTGGTCTTTTCTTAAAGGTCTAATGATATGAAATTAACGTAAATGGTTTCCGAGAACCAAGTTTACATATCAGACAGAATATTTCTTTACGGGATAAAGAAATATTAGGGGATTCTTCCACAAGAAATCAGAGAACAAGGTGGTTGTTGCTCGTGGTGCTGTCTTCCTTGAAATAAGAGTTATTTCAGGAAGACAAGTGGGAGAAATATTAGATATCGAAGAAATTCGATCTGAGCAACAAAACTGACAGTGATGTACAAATGTCAGAAATTGCGGTTCCTATCTATTCAGAGCCTATAGACATGGAAAGAGAGGTAGAGATGGAAGATCTCGAAGATCCTCCCGCATAAAGAGAATTAGATTCGCAGGAGAACTTTCAAAGAGTTGAGAGTGTCTCAAAGTTGCTCACACCCCTTATAGACCTTGAAAGCTCATAAATCTGTCTCAGAGGATGGAGATCCGGCTGAAGAAGATACGAGCTAGCTACACAGAAGTTGTGACGGAATCACTCCGAAACATGGCTTGGAGCCATATGATCAGAATGGAATCCATGTCTCAAATCAAGTTTGGAACTTGGTCTATTTACTTAAAAGAAGGGTTCCTGTTAAGTCCAAATAGGTTTTTCAAAGTAAAAAACAGACAGGGATGGAAACATTGGTGTTTCCCAGAGCATGACTAAAGGTCACAAAATTCTTGGTATGGACCAGGAAAGACCAACCCTCATGTCACAATGCTCAAGACCATAATGATCTATTACTAGCAAAGGAATGTGTACATGACACATTCAGGAGGAAGTTAACTCTTCTAAAGCTAGTGAAAATGCAAGCTTCAAAATCCATCGAGGGATTAAAGCGAGCAGGTAGGAGTTGGAATCTTCGATTCAGCAAAGTAATCAAGAGTTGTTTTCTTTGGGAATGAAGATAAATCTTGATTTTAAGAAGTTCAAGAAGGTTAGTGGGAGTGACCCAGTTTTCTTTGGTCCGGTATGTAGACGACATACTAGAGATTGAGAACAACATTCTGATGTTGAAAACAGTTTAGAACTGACTCAATAAAAGGACCACATAAAGGTGAAATGCTTTTTGGGCACCAAAGATCTATGGAAATGGATCGAGAGGGTGATAAGACTTGTTCAAGAAAAGGTCTTGAAAAGTCCAATGTGAAACACTCAAACGGAGTATTTCTACCCAAGTCTCATGGCACACAGCTTAGCAAGATTTAGAATCTGAAGGATTCTGATGAGCAAGCACGCATGAGAAAGATAGTTCTGCAAAAGGCATAAGATCGGTCATGTAGGACATGATTAGCATTCGCCTCGACGTCGCAAAGTACTTGGAGTATTTATGGTCGTCACCAATCAAATCCAGATGAGCTGATCTGGATCACACAATGTACTTGAGAAGAACTTGTGAGATCTCGGTATGAAAATAAAAGGTTGAAAAGTCATATGTTGCAAACTTCCAGAATAAGATGACAATCTTGACTTGGAAGAACAGTAAGCTGGAAAGGTTCCAAGCAGAGACTGTTGCAAACTTTACAAATAAAAGAAAGTAGTTAAAACTTGAGAAGTTTTAATTTAGTACGGTAATACTAAAGATTATCATCAGATGATAACAAGCAAAATCCATGTAGATTTGATCTATTAACTAAACTGTCACCTTCGACTAAGTATGGAAGTAATACTAAGGTCATAGGCATTAAGCTTTCTTGAAAAGCTTAGACTGGTAAACTTGAGGGTGTAAGGAGTTACACGGGAAGGCTTTTACAAACTCTTATTATCATAAATAAGTTAATTATTTCGTCATTAAATAATGGTTTAGTGTTTAATTGACAGTCCAAAAATAATGAGGTATTCCAAGTAGGTTTATCAGATACGTGATCTGGTAAATGGAACCCTACTAAGTGAACATGGAATAGATTCATTATTAAGTCCCTAGTCCAGGTCATTGCATGGACAACAATGACTCATGAAGACTAGCATGGGAGATTGACTGATAGCGTAGTTTCATGGGCTATAGGAATATGGTATTTAAGTCAATTACATGGGTGTATGATTGGGGAATATACACTGGATAACCCAAACATGAGAGTTCTTCAAGGAGTTGAAAAACGTCACGAACTTTTATAGACAAGATTGGAGAGATTCCTTAAATATGAGTACTCCACTCATCTTATGCAAGGAATGTCGAACTTTGGTACCGTCGAACGTCGTGCCGTAAAAGGAGGTTATAAAGGCGGAGTACTAGGGGGAGACAGGATAGACATGAAGTTAAGTGGGAGTACAAGAGTTTATGATGTCCTCCCATTAAGTTAGGATAAGTATCTCCGGGCCACTTGAGGAGAAGCAACTGGAAAATGTGTGGCCACACTCAAATGGATTAATGGTTAATCATTTGTATTGACAGTTGTTCTCCAGATCAAGAAAGTCTGAAGGATATGACGTATTAGATGAGATACGAAGTGACATGAGAATCGAGCATTGCACTTGTTCTAAGTACAAGTGGGAGACTGAAGGATATATCCGTTCGGTCTGAAGGGGATGTCCTTCCGAAGGAGTGTCCTTCGATCAAGGTGGCAATGCGATCATATTGTCAGTTAGGATAACGATGACCATACGGTGAAGATCATCCACTCCGGTCCAATTAGGAGTCGTAATGCTTTGCTAGAAGCCAACTACGATCGTCGGATCAAGTCATTGATTCGCGGCTAACATAGACCGGATCCTACAACGGGTTACACATAAGAGTGGTAACTTGATCGGAGAGACTTGACTAGACGGGAACAGGCTAAAGATGGATTGGATCCAGCTGGAAAGGCCGAAGAGGTTCGCATGGAGATTTGGAACAAGATAAAAAGAACCGGGCCTGAAAAGGGATGCCCGGAGGAAGGCTTATTAGGCCGGCCATGTGATGGCCGACCAAGGTAAGTGGGCCGGCCATATAAAGCCCATGGTGGGCTGCCCTGGCCGGCCACACTTAAAGGATTAGTCAAAATACCCCAAAATGGTATTTTGGTAATTATCTTTTCTGTGACCCGAAAATAGAAAGACCTAATCTGAATGAGATTCTAATTAGGGTTTATCTATATATAGGGTCAGTAGAGAACAGAAAAGGGGTGGATTTTTCTCTGGAAGAAAAATATACAGCTCTCTCTCTCTCAATATACAACTAGTGGAGAGAGAGGAATATAGAGAAAAAGCTCTCGTTCTATCAATCTAGTCAAGAAGAAGAGTTCTTCTCAACCTTCTAGTAAGTCCTAGCAGTCTGAAAGGAAGGGAGATCAAGTCTATTCACTCGGTGTCTCAAGTAGAGGAGCTACACTTGGAGCTCTCGATCTTCACACGCGATTGGAATGGTTCGAGGGAAAAAACGCGTTGAGGTATTTATCCCTCTTCTAGTTCATTGATTAGTTTATGCATATGATCTTGGGCAATCTAGTGTTAACATATGATGTTTGAGATTCCGCTTAGAACACTAGATAGTGTATAGGATACACAAAACCCTTCAGGGGTATGCCATTAGTTCATGGGCTTGGTCACTGAATAAGCCCATTAATTGTGAATTTCTTGGGGCACTCCTGGTGACATATTTTGGCCCATACTATTTGTCCCCCACTCTTTAAGTTGACGGAGTGCGGAAACTTAGAGAGTAGTTCGAAGTTATATGGCCAGTCCATAGTCTGATTTTGTCGCATTTGTAGCGCAGTCGTGTCCCCTGGGGACTTGTCTTCGAGGAGTGTCGCATTCGATGAGTTAGCTCGGTGCTTATAGTTTGATAAGCCAGCGTCGGAGTGATCCGATAATTTTCAAGCGATCTTGGTTTTCTGAGCTACCGGTTGACAGTTTGTTAATCGATGTTTAAGCTAATGAATACAATCGATTTTTATGTCGCAACATAAGTATTGCAATATGCTCAGATATTAAAACAGTTAACATGAAGGATAAACATGCAATGTATATTGCCAAAGTTGGTAGTTTTAAATATGCAACGTATTAGCTTTGAGGAGTGAAGTCTAAGAGGGAAAGGTGCATGAGGGTCCCAACTATTAAATTCCAACATCTACTAATTTCTTAGCCATTAGTTTGACCATGGTATGAGTAGTGTGAGTTGGATGGTGGGTCCCTCATGCATTCATTTTCAAGTGGTGAACGAACTGACTACAAAGTTAGTTCGTTTGCCCAAATGCCTCCTATTACTTGAATTTCAAAGTGGGCCACCAAATTGACAAGACAAGCCCCCCTTTTATTACTTTCTAACGCTAATGCCCATGAGGCAAACGACCTGACTCCAACGACAGCACCCAAGAGGCAAACCAATAAGTCTAGGGAGCCCTCCTGTTGGGACTCCCTGTCCAAACCGTCTGATGATTTGGACAAAAAGACAACTACTTCTTGGGCTGAAAAAGTGGGAGAGAAAAAAATAACTTTTCTTTGGGAAAATGATTGTTTAGGGTGTAAAAATTATCATAATTATCAAAAAAGCCTAGATTTTTATCTATTAACTAGAAGTTGTCAAAATATTAAGGACAATGATACATAGAGTTTATCATAATATGGAAAATTAACAATAAGGTCATTTTCTATTTTTTCAAATTCCAAAATACCCTTACTCATGACTACTTACTTTCTCTCTCAAGAAACAAAGAAATTGTTTAGGTTTTTTCTATTCGTATTTTCATCTTCTTCCCTGATCCTTCTTTCCTGATCATCCACCTCTTCTTCTTCTTCCGAACTCCATTATCCTATATAACTTTCTTAGATCTGAGAAGGAACGACGCGAATATCCTCTTTATTAGGTCTAACTGTTTCGAAAATCTTTGATTCAACATGGAATCTCGACTAGTAATGGATACGATTATCCAACAAGGTTTAGTGAGGTTCAGTATGAGACTTTCTTTTAGATGTTTGAAGAACCAAGGGAATCACGTTTCGCCCTAATTTGGAGAACAAAATAGCGAAGATAGATTTTTAGGTGAAAACAATAACCGAGTGTGTTGTCATATGTTGTTGTTATCCGAGTAGAATCATGAACTTGTTAATTTTAATCACATGTAAGTTACCAGTTGGGATTTTTAGGAAAGTTATGAAGAACATAAAGAAGATGAAGAAGATTAACAAACAACATCATCTGAGTCGCTGAATTCCTTTAAAGAAGTTGATTTGCAGGTACAAAAAAGATTTTTTTCTATACTTAATGAAGAACAATCAGGTGGTCACCTATCAAATGAAGAAGTATTGGAATTTGAAAAGGTAATGTCATATAAATCAAAGATGCCTTAATATAATTGGAATGAAAAACAATGAAAGAACAAATCGGTTCACTACATAGATTTGGAACTAAGATTAATTAATTGAAATATAAGTGAAGGAAAGAAGAAACTCATACCCATTTGATTAAATCAGGATTTGGATTTGATGTTGTTGTTGGAAGGTCTTTAGTTGGTTTGTATGCAAAATGTAATCAATTTGACTCAGCAACCAAACTGTTCGATGAAATGACTGAAAGAGATGTAACTTCTTAGAACAATGTTATATCTTGTTATTTCAGAGTGGGAAGTCTAAGAAAGTATTGGAATTGTTTGACGAGATGAAGGTGGGTTCGAGCCTGAGTCAGTAACGTTTTACGATTGTTTTCAGACTTTCGAATGTGGAAAGAGGAAAAGAAATCCATGAGGATTTCATTCAGAAAGGATTCGAGTTGGATGGGTTTATTAGCTATGCTCTTGTTGATATGTATGGAAAATGTGAGTGTTTGGAAATGGCGAAAGGTTTTCGAGCAGGTTCCTAAAAAGGGTATTGTCTCTTGGAATTCGATGATCACGGGGTATGGTTTGAGAAAGTGAATTGATTCATGTTTGGACCTTCTTCGGAGAATGAACAACGAAAAAGTTATACCCACTTCAACAACAATAAATAGTTTGCTAATAGCTTGTTCTCGATCAGCTAGACTTAAAGTAGGAAAATTCTTACATGGATACATTATAAGAAACGGAATTGATTTCGATACCTTCGTTGGTAGTTCACTTATCAATCTTTACTTTAATTGTTATAAAAAGCTTGTTACAATAATGATGATCAATGATATATAAAACGGTTTCCACCTCAAGTTGGTTTTTAGTATTTCATAAAAAAACGACGCATTTAGTTCGCTATACATTATCGAGAATTATTGACTAAGACATACACTATGCAAACACATGTTTGCAAAACAGATTGTTGCAAACAGTTTGAAGTTTACCTTATGCAAACACATGTTTGCAGAATAGATTGTTGCAAACCTATGTTTGCATAACTTGTTTGCAAACACATGTTTGCAGTTTCCACTATGCAAACACATGTTTGCAGAATAGATTGTTGCAAACACAGTTTGCATAACAGATTTTCGCAAACACGTTTGCATAACAGATTTTCGCAAACACGTTTGCATAACAGATTTTCGCTAAAAGATTTTCGCAAACACGTTTGCATAACAGATTTTTGCAAACACTTTTGCATAACAGAATGTTGCAAACACGTTTGCATAAAAACGTAAAGGAAAAAAACGCCGTTTTTTTCTGGGTTTTTTTTTTCGAAAAAAAGTATTGAAAGTGGATCTTGTTAGAAAGCTAATGAAAAATCATTTCTAAATATATAATTTTTATTGAAATCCGACATCTCAAACAAAAGTTATATCGATTTAAAGTTTAAAGAAAAATAAAAGAATTTAGTTACACAAAAAGACAAAAAGGGGTATTTTAGTATTTGCACACTTTTTGACCTTAATAATAATTTTCAAATGTTTTGTGTTTTTCTACTCATTTTCAATATTATTTTGACCTTTTTAGAAATTACCTCCTTTTCTTTCTCCCACATGTGAACAAATCCGATTCTGACGCAGTTAATAAGGTGACCCTTAATAAGTCTTGCTTAAGTCTTGCTGGGATGATTTTTAATCCTTTTAATCTCAACCCTTAAATGTTTGAAGGGCTGAGATTTAAACCCCCAAAGAACTCTACTATTCCAGCCCCCAAGCCACTCAGACTTTTTTTTTTTTTTTGTTGAAAGGCCAGTCAGACTTCTTTACTTTTAATATTTTGGTCCTCCATTGGGTGTTAGTTACTTTCCTGTTGCCCACTTTTCTAAACTAACAAAGAAAACTAGAACTTTGAGTGGGTTTATGAAGTTAAATTAAAAAAATTTGAGTTGGATTAATGTAACTCATCAACTATGATTCAGTGAAATATGTTCATGTGCATTTAATTACCAATATGGTTTGCCAAAAAGAAATACAAACTGAATAATACTAGTCTTGATCTAAAACTATTAGAATCAACTATCAATATATTTTGGCAAAAAATTAGAAACCATGAAAGCTAACTATACTAATGATCACCCATCTTTCATTTCTTCTTTCTGTCTCAGTCAAGTACTAGAATTGAACCTCCAACTTGTTAAGTCTGCGGTCATCCAACTCAAAACCAATTGGCAATCAGTCCGTCACTTTCCTGTAATAATATCACACTAGTTAGAACTAAACTATGAGAAAAAAGATTCAAACACACAACATAGTTGATCAAACAATGTGTAAATATTCAATTTACGACAAGATTAAATCTAAAAATGAGAAAACTTTCCTATAATAATATCACACTAGTTAGAACTAAACCATGACAAAAAAAACTCAAACACACGACATAGTCGATCAAACAATGTGCAAATATTCAATTTACGACAAGATTAAACCTAAAAGTGAGAAAAATACTTACACTCCTAGAACCATAATCATAGTTATTATGCGGATGATTTTGATGACTTTCTTGAGTAACATTGAATCCTACATATTGTGGATCACAATGATGACTTTCTTGAGTAGCATCGAATCCCACATGTACATCATCACCTTCCTAAAAGTAAAGGATTCAATTATTACTTGTATTTATCTAAAAAAAATCATAGATACGCAATAACTAACCTTGTTCTTTTGTTACTTGATCCATCTTTTTTCTTCGATTTAGTGAGAAGTGTAGACTGTAACCTTTTTGTACGAGGTCGCCCCTTACGCCTAACACAATTTGGATCAAGTAAGATTTCTTCGTTAACATTACCATCTGGACTACTGCATACATTTGTTGTTGAGATCGGAGGTGGATTAACATTCTGTTTAAATAAAGGTATAGTTCTTTTCTCATTCTCAACCCACTCAATGTATCTTTCACAACGTTGATCATCGCCACACGACAAGTCTGCAAGTTCAGTAAATGCACGACATAGTCGATCATAAGTACGGAGATTCTCACTTAATGCCCAATCATCATATCCAATTAACAACTTTGTGTGTGCTCTTGTAACATCATTTCTCCATCTGCGAAGAATGTAATTCTCTGGAATAAAGTCAATACCAAAATCAAGCAAAACCAATATAGAATGCCTACACAATAAGCCTTTAGATTCGAACATAAAACAACTACAATGTATACTACCACTTGTATTGCAATAAACTTTATATACCATTCTTTTCTTCACACCCTCTCCAATGACAATATCAACTCATATGTCATGCACGGTAACCATGTCATCTTGGTAACTATTTATTTCTTTGCAATACAACAATTCAATTAACTCATTTTGAAAAACTTGGAATTTCTCTGTAGTGTATACTTGTTGAGCTTGTTTCTCCATGGAAAATCTAGTTACACATGGTATCTTGTGTGCATATGACCTAAAATCAGCCTCTGCTTCTTTTTGGGCTTTATCTCTTAGTGCACGGCCATATTGTTCGACAAATTGTTTTAGAGTTGTTTTAGAGTTGTTTTAGAGTTGTTTTAGAATTAACATAACCATCAAAGAAAGCATTCACACTTTCACTCCGTTGTGTACTTGACATGCCTGCCCAAAAACTATTGTTAAGGTAAATTGGAACCCAACGATGTCTATCTATGTATAATTTAGTCAACCATTTATGTTGATGTAGACCATACATGTCAAGCATTTTTATCCAACCTTCCTCAAACTCTCTGGGTTCTTGTGAATCATATACTAAACGGTGTAATGTCGAACTAATTTGATCTTTTTATTTATTGCTACCAAATTTTACGGGGAACTTCTTCAACATATGCCATAAACACCATCTATGTCTTGTGTTAGGAAACACTTTCTCAATGGCATTCTGCATTGCCTTACATTGGTCTGTAATTATTCCTTGAGGAGGACAATTATCCATGCAAGCAAGCCATGACTAGAACAACCAGACAAATGTGTCGGTGTCTTCATTTGAAATGAGACCACACCCGAGTAATATTGTTTGGCCATGATGGTTTACTCCGACAAATGGAGCAAATGGCATTTCATATTTGTTAGTCAAATAAGTCGTGTCAAATGCAACCATAACTCCAAATTCTTTATACGATTTTCTACTCTGTCCATCGGCCCAAAATACATTTTTCAATCTACCTTCCCCATCATGGTCCATACAATAGAAAAAATCTGTATTTTGCGATTGCATCTTCAAGAAATAACGTTGCACTGCAACCACATCACCTTCACCAAGGCGTAAATGTCTAACTTTTGCGAGGTAATTTTGACAGTCTTTTTTTGTTGCAGTTAAGTTGTCATAACCATGTGCATCTTCAACAATTGTGCCAAAATTCTTACATACTCGAATTCCTGCTCTATCGTTCAATTCTAAAGCCTTTTTTACGGATGGCTTGATGACTCTATTGCATTTATAAAATCTAGACTTGCTAGGACTGAGAGGATGGTTATGGTCAAGAAAAGACGACGTTATTTTCCATTTCTCATTTTCTTCAAGTGTTATTCTAATCTTAACTAAACAACCGGTCTTGGACGAGGGTTTCAAGTTTAAGCGATTAGAAGATTTACTTCTTGGTTTTCCTTCTCTACCACACGAAAAAGTAACCCATCGAAGTAGACCACTACAATCTCTTTTACTAGTTCTTTTCTTTGCAGGAAATCCGGACAAAAATGCATATTTCTTAAAAAGTTCGAACACAAAATCACGATTATCGTGTATTGTTCCAATCTTTAGTAATTCTAATAGTTCTAGTTTACCATATTTGGAACAATCAATCTCTACACATTTTTCTTCGGATCCACAATCATCTTCGGGTCTACAATCATCTTCGGGTCCACTATCATCTTCTTCACTAAACTTCTCATGATCAATATTCTTCTCGGAATCTATATTATTGTCTATAGACATTCCTTCCATATCTAAATAAAGAGAGTTGGAGTTGAATTTTAATATAAAGCTAGTAATGGGAAGTCAAGCAAGTAAACAATGTACAGTATAAGAACCCTAAAAGATATGATATAAACATAAAAAAAAAAATGAGGATTTAGAGTCACCTTATATTCAAATATGAAGATAAGTAGAAAGTGAGAGAACAAGCTTCTTGACCAAGTGTGAAGCAACAATAATGGAGGATTTATTTATGAAGAAATTAGGACCTTGGACCAATATTTGTATTTAGGGACGATTTGAAGATGAGTAAAGCTTCTCTTTCATGATTTAGATAAGTAAAAGTGAACCAAGTTATTATAGAGATTAAGAAATTATGACCCAATGTAGGACGAAAAAAGTTCGAAGGGGAACCAGCAGCTCAAGAACTCAAGTGGGTTTGGACTAACAAATTAGGGCTACAAAAGTTATTTAGGGGTTTCAATCTCAGTCCTTAAAAAATTAAAGGGCTGAGATTGAAAGTTGAAAAGTAATCCTAGGAACATCTCACTAATGGCGTTAAAATATGCCGTTTTTATTCACGTGTGGGAGAGAGAAAAATTACTTTTCTCTCTCCCACTTTTTTAGCCCAAAAAGTAGTTGTCTTTTTGTCCAAATCATCAGACGGTTTAGATAGGGAGTCCCAACAGGAGGGCTCCCTAGACTTAGAACTGACTTTCGTCAGTTCGTCCGCCCAAGTACGCTGTGTCAGCGCGTCTTAAAAGGCACGATGACGACCTGACGCAATATGTTTTGGTTGGGTTCTTTATTAATTTATTTATTTGGATTTTCAATAAGTGACATAACAATTTGTCCAAAAATGACATGTATAGGGATGACATAATAGGGCAGCTGTAAAGTGCCTTGTGTGTAAATGAATATTTTATTTTTCTCATACCCTTTAGACTCGTGCAAAAATATATCTTCCTCTGAGCAAGTTCATGGGGTACCAAATATTTTCATTCGCAGCCCATTCAACGTAACCGTATCAACAAAATAATGGCTATTAAAGATAACAATGGTGATTGGCATGAAGGGCTTAATAGCATTCAGTCTATCTTTACCACTCACCTCCTTAACAACAACACTACGGATAATACTACGACTGCCCAGGATATCCTTAATCTTTTTCACCATTCTATTTCCCCTTATCAGAATAATAAACTTAATGCTATCACGGATGAAGAAGAAATCAATAAGGCCATTAAGGGTCTCAAGAAAGAGGCGGCTCCGGGGCCTGACGGTTACCACCTTTTTTATTTCAATCCAACTGGGACACTCTTAGGCCCGATATCCATACCCTTGTCCAATTTTTTTTCTTACCGCTACTTTGCCTGCCGAATCTAACCATACTCACATATGTCTTATCCCTAAGACTGCTATCCCCCAGACTCCTGCAGATTACAGACCTATTAGTCTTCTTAATACTACCTACAAAATCATTACGAAGATTTTAGCGGACAGGTTTAAAGAAACCCTTAATGCTATTATTACTCCGTTTCAAGCGGCGTATATTCCGGGTAGACAGATCTCGGACAATATTATCACAGGACAGGAGATTATTCACTCGATGAAAAGGTTGAAAGGAGCGACGGGGTACTTTGGTTTAAAATTGGACATGTCTAAAGCATTTGATAGGATAAAGTGGAATTTTCTGATTGATATCATGTCGAAACTAGGCTACTCCGAGCACTGGATTAAGATGATTAACAGTTGTATCTCAACGTCTTCTATTGAGGTTTTGACCAATGGTCATCCGGGACCCACTTTTCATCTGACCAGGGGTATCAGGCAGAGAGATCCCCTCTCCCCCGTTCTCTTCACACTTGCCATAGAAGGCTTGAGTAGAATGACTGAGACTTTCCTTGGGTTCCCTACTAATAATCCTAACCTCACTATTTCGCACCTCCTCTTTGCTGATGATTGCATTATTTTTTGTCGCAACTCGCTGGATAATATTCATATTCTCAAGATCATTCTTAATACTTTCTGTGTTTCCTCAGGTCAAATGATTAACTACAATAAATCTAATATCTTTTATTCCAAGAATTCTCACCCTAAATTCAAGCGTCTTATTATGCGCTCTCTTAAAGTTAAGAATGCGTTCACATAAGATAAATATCTTGGGGCGCAACTTTACATTGGAGCGAATAAGAACAATGCTTTCAAGGACATCCTTCAACAGATCAAAATCAAACTAGAGAATTGGAATCATTCTTTCCTTTCTCAAGCCGGGCGCACTGTTGTTATTTCGATGATAGCAGTTGTCGTACCCCGATACCAAATGCAATGCTTTGCCATTCCTAAAGGCATAACCAAAAGCATTTCGACTATTCAAAAGTCGTTCTGGTGGGGTAAGTCCAAAGGTATTTGTACGAAATCTTGGTCGTCCATTTGTCTTCCCAAATCCATGGGAGGGCTTGGTATTCATCCCCCTGAGCTAGATAATAAAGCTATGCTCAATAATCTAGCTTGGAGGATTAAAGCGGAGCCCAATACTATGTGGGTCCGTTTCCTGAAAGCTAAGTATTTTCCCCATACGGAGACTCCGAGTCCAGTCAAGCCACACCATTCTTGGAACTAGAAGACTATAAGAAAGCAATTGCACCAGATTGAAGATTTTACGACCTGGGAGGTCCACAATGGAGAGAACATCAACATTTGGACGGATAGTTGGATTCTTGACATTAATACTCCCCAGAATCGAAGTAACGAGTCCGGTCTGACTAAGGTAGCTCAATTGATCATTAATAACGAATGGAATGAAGAGGCTCTTACTAGTACCTTTGACAACTCGACCCATAACTTAATTAAATCCATTCCAATCTATGCAACGGGTGAAGATCAAAGAATTTGGACGCTTACAAAATCGGGTAAGTTTACGGTTAAATCTATGTATAAATATCTATGCACTTGTATGAATTCCCCTCCTCCCCTTAACCCTAATTGGACATTTATTTGGTCGCTCCCAACTATTCCTAGAATCCAAACTTTCATTTGGAAAATATGTACCAAATCCCTTCCAGTGAGGAAAAGAATTGGTAAGTATATTAACAACAACTTGGTCTGCCTAATTGTAACGAAATTGAATCTATTGAGCATGCACTCCTTCACTGTCCTCTGGCTAGAAACATCTGGTTCTATTTTAATATTATTTCGGAGAATATAATGAATGTGGCAGAATGGATCTTTTCATGGGAACACACACCTCAATTCAGCGACCCTGCTTACCAAAATCAATTAGCCACAATCCTGTGGATCATTTGGAAAACCAGATGTGATCATTGTTTTCCACATGAAATATATTCTCTTTTATAGATTATTAATATGATACAATCTTTTCATAGGAATATTATAACACAACCAAGCACGAATATACCCTCGCAAGAGAGATGGAACCCACCGGAACACACTTGGTTGAAAATTAATGTAGATGCGTCTTTTATCAATGTTCATGAAATCACAGGTACCAGCCTTATTATCCATGATTCTGACTCTAAATTCATAGAAGCTCATACATGTATTACTAGAGCAGAAATAGTGAAGAAGCTGAGGCAATAGCTATTCTCAATGGCCTGTTATGGGCGGTTGAACATAATTATAATAAAATCATCATAGAAAGTGATAACATCAATATCATCCATAACGTTCAGAATATTAAGCATGAAGTTCAATGGCAGTCTAGAATTCACATTCGGAAAATTCATGAAGTCAAACGAAATATTGAAAGGGTGAAATTCAACTACACAAATAGAAAATTCAATTCGCCTGCGGACAGGCTTGCGAAATGGGCAAGAAAGAAAAATAAATCGAAGACATGGAGTAGAGTACCTTATGTTATTGTTCCTTTGTATTGTAATGACATTTTATTAGCTTAATAATATTTGTACCTCTTAACAAAAAAAAAAGTTCATGGGGTACCATACTTTGTCCACTTTAGTGAGTGATGTGACCATTCTAGGTGAGGGGACAACTCCTTTCCCTTTATCTGCATTCAAGAAAATCCTTCACTACGAAAGAGTGTTCTCCTCTTGTACTAGAAGAGCTTCTCTTGAGGCGGGAGCACAGATCAAGGCAAGACATTTGTGGAATGGTCCTGGCTTAATTTTTAATGAGGCGGGCTCATGTGGCAGGATTAATACCAATTGAAGCACGGTGTGTGTCATGTAGTCCTGACATAAATTTTCTGATGAGACAGGCTCATGAAGAAGGACTACAAATCCAGGCAGGCTATGTACCGGGACATTAATAGTTATAGTGAAACAGGCTCATGAAGCAGGACTATAAATCTAGGCAAGGTATTTATCCGGCAGTCCTGACATTGATTTTTGAGGAGGCGAGCTCATGAGGCAGGACTACATATCCAGGCAAGGTTTTTACCGGGTAGTCATATGCTTTTTAATGAGGCAGGCTCATGAGGCAGGTTTACATATCCAGGCAAGGTATTTACCGGGTAGTCGTGACATATACTTTTATGAGGCGGACTATCAATCAAAACAAGGGCGTTGTCAGGTGTTCTAATGTAAAGTTTCTTATGAGGCAGGCTCATTGGGTAAGACTACCGATTCAAGGCAGGGTGTCTGCCTGTAGTCACGACCTATATTTTTGATGAGGCATGTCCGGAGCTCCTGGGGAGGCGGACCTAGTGCTCTTGTCGAGACACGTTGTGATGTTGTCAAGGCAAGGTTTATATGCACTTGACGAGGTGGTAGGACTACCGATCAAGGCGGGGTGTCTGCCTGTAATCCTGACCTGTATTTGTTAATGAGGCAGATCTGGAGCTTTTGGCGAGGCAGACCTAGTGCTCTTGGCGAGGCACGTGATGCAGGGTTGTCGATCAAGGCAAGGCTTATACTCAAATCGAGGCAGGATTGTAGAGTAGGGCTACTGACCAAAGCATGGCTTAAAAGTCGAGTGCTTATCGATCGATGGCTTTTAAAGAAGCCTGCTGTAATCAAGGAAGGCTTGCGAAGCAGGGCTACAAATCAAGGCAAGGCTTATACGTCGAGTGTTTTTTATCGTAGACTTTTAATGAGGCGGAGCTGGTGTGCTGATCGAGCACGGCAAGCTTGTCGATTCAAGGCAAGGCGAGTTTGCCGATTGCTCTTGGTGTGGACTTAGCTGTTTTGCCAGGGTGTAGCTCCGCCGATGAATGCCTCATATCCATAAGAGTAAGGGTATTACCCTTTACAGATACATATTGTTTGCCTCTTTTATCCATAAGGGTAAAGGTATTACCCTTTACAGATAGTTTATATCATACCTGCAATGTGTTTGGCGTGGCTAAAGCTTGTAACATTTTAGCGAAGCGTGTCTTTCCTTGTTTGATACTCGAGTTAGTGTATGTTGAGTGTCATAACGCGATTGAAATCCGTGGAGGATGACTGTCCGTTTATCCCCCTAGTCTGAGCTTAGAGTTTGAGAAGGTCTAGGGTTAGACTAAGTTTTGTGGCGTTGAAGCCCTTAGTCTGCTTTGCATAGACAAAATATGACTTAAATTGAAACATCATTGTATTTAAAATAATGTTGTATTATGAGAGAAATATTCATGTGATACGAGCAGTGTCGTTTTAGTAAATATCATTTCTCAACAAGACTTTTACATGTGCCGACGTGAGTAGAACTGAAGTCTGAAGCAGTGCGGAGCTGGCTTGCAGAGCTAGGCCGACTTTCAGCAGAGTTAGGGTCTGAAGCAGTGCGGAGCTGGCTCGTAGATCCGGGCAGTAGGCAGAACTGGAGTCTGAAGTAGTGTGGAGCTAGCTTGCGGAGCCGGTTGTCTTCAAGTGGGGTAGATGCGGAGTTCTGTCTACTTTTTCTTGGCAAAGTAATTATTGTTTCCTTCCGCTTGTCCCCCAGTCGAAGTTTGGTTTGCCTGCACACCCCTCAGTGGGGGGGAGGTCGATGGCATAGCCATCGACCCTCCGACGCGCAAGTCAGTAGGTGATATAAAAGATAAATGACAACTTAGTGAAATTGAGTTAGAAATAGTACCATTTCAGGTGTCTTGCATTCCAACTGTTGTTGACGTCGAGACCTTCTTGTGAGCGGAGCTTGTATGCTCCTCATCCCACTACTTGGGTGATGAGATAAGGCCCTTCCCAAGTGGGAGCTAGTTTGCCTGCTCCTATCTGCTTGGTGTTCTGAAAGACCTTTCGAAGTACCCAATCCCCAACTTTGAAGGATCTGATTCGGACATTTTTGTTATAGTGAGAGGCTACTCTCTGTTGGAGACGGCGTTTCTAATGGCCGCTCTGTCTCTTAGCTCGTCAATCGTGTCGAGGTAGTGGTTAAGCTCGACCCAATTGCTTTCTTTCTTGGTCCACTGGTACCATGCGGTAGGAACTCCTGTTTCAGCTGGAATCACAGCTTCAGAACCATAAGCTAATGAGAAAGGGGTTTCACCTGTCGGCGTCCGCACAGTTGTTCGATAAGCCCATAGTAGTTGATCTGCCCACGCTCCTTTAGCTTTTTCTAGTTTCTTTTTTAGAGAATTCATGATAGTTTTGTTAGAGGATTCGGCCTGGCGTTGGCTTGAGGATACCTTGGGGTTGAGAAGCCGGGCTTTATACCCCAGTCTTTGCAAAAGTCTTGGAAGGCAAAGCTAATGAATTGAGATCCATTGTCGGTGACTATCTCCTTAGGTACTCCAAACCTGCAAATTATATGCTTCCACACAAAACTCATGACCTCTTTGTCTTTTGTTTGGGGGAAGGCCTCAGCTTCGATCCATTTGGAAAAATAGTCGGTCATGGCCAACATGTACACACGTTGGCCTGGGGCAGTGGGAAGTTTCCCCACTATGTTCATTCCCCATTTCATGAAAGGCCAAGGTGATAGTATGGAATTTAATTTTTCTAGAGGGAGCTGAGAAGTTTGGGCGAACCTTTGGCATTTGTCACATCGTTTGGCATGATCGATTGAATCAGCCCTCATGGTTGGCCTGTAGTAGCCGACAGTCAGAGCTCTATTGGCTAAGTTGCGGCCACCAGAGTGGTTGCCACATTCTCCCTCGTGTAATTCTTTTAAAACATACTTACCTTCATCAGTAGTGATGCATTTGAGGTAAGGGCCTGAGTAAGATCTCTTGAGTAATTGACCGTCAACTACGCAGAATCGAGTTGCTCTTGCCTTTAATTTTCTGGATTCATTCTTGTCCGACGAAAGTTCGTCATTTGTCAGGTACTTTACGACAAGTGTCATCCAAGTGTCGGTTGTGTCTGTAGCTGCTACTTCTGGTTGCGGATTCTTCCAGGCGGCTGGCCATTGGAGCAAGACCTGGGGTATGTCCTGAGCTATCTTGGTCTGCATGGACGACCCAAGGTTTGCTAAAGCGTCTGCATGCCCATTTTCAGCTCTGGATACCTGCTCATACTTTATCTCGTGGAAATATTTTTGTATTTCCTTGACATGGTCCAAGTAGGTGGTCATCCTGGCATCTTTAGCTTAATACGTACCTTGAAGTTGGAATGTCAAAATCAAAGAAAGAACTTCAACTGATTCAGAAGAATAAAAAGAAGAAGGAAGGAATTCACGATTCCAACCAAGGTATCTATGTTATCGAAGTTAACTTAGCAAATATAACTGATTTCCCCTCATGGGTATTTGATACAGGATGCGGTGCTCATATCATTTCTAATATGCAAGAGCTTAAGGGAGTCAGATATTTATCTAAAAGGGAGTTGGTCCTACGAGTAGCGAATAGAGCAACGGTTGTTGCAAAAGTTGTAGGAACCTATAATCTACCTTTAGAAACTGGTCTAATTTTAGAACTTCATAATTGCTATTATGTACCTTCTATTTCTAGAAACATTATCTCTGTCTCAGTGTTAGACAAAGAGGGATATCACCTATCAATAAAAACCGGCGTTGTTCTTTATATAAAGGTGAAATGTTTTATACCAGTGCTATGTTATACAACGGTCTCTTTATGACAAATATTGAGAACGAAGTCTAAACCTAGAAACCGAAAGGCTACGATCAAATGATTCAAATCCAAGTTACCTTTGGCATTGTCGTTTGGGTCACATTAATATGACACGCATGAAGAAGCTTCATAAGCATGGACTTCTAGGATCGTATGACTTAGAATCATACAACACATGCGAATCATGTTTAATGGGTAAAATGATAAGGTTTTCCTTTAAAGGAAAGGGAGACCGAGCCAAAGAACCATTGGAACTCATACATACAGATGTGTGTGGCCCGATGAGTACTCTCGCGAGAGGTAACTTTGGCTACTTCATCACGTTCACGGATGACTTCACTCGTTATGGTTACATATACTTGATGTTGATGAAGCATAAATCCGAATCGTTTGACATGTTCAAACAATTTCAGAACGAAGTAGAGAATCAACTTGGCAAGAAAATAAAAGTCATCCAATCCCATCGGGGTGGTGAATATTTGAGTCAAGAATTCGATGCTCATCTTAGGAGTTGTGGAATAGTGTCTCAACTCACTCCGCCTGGAACACCCAGATGAATGGTGTTTTCGAAAGGAGAAATTGCACCGTGCTAGACATCGTTCGATCTATGATGAGTTAGCCAATCTTCCAAATACGTTCTGGGGATATACTCTGGAAATGGTTGCTTTCATACTTAACCGAGCTCCGTCGAAAGCTGTAGAAAAGACGCCATATGAGTTATGGTTTAAAAAGGTTCCAAAGTTATCTTTTCTCAAAGTGTGGGGATGTGAAGTTTATGTAAAGCGTTTACAAGGAGATAAACTCGCACCCAAGTTAGACAAATGTCTCTTTCTGGACTATCCAAAAGAGACAGGGGTTACTGCTGCTACCACGAATCAGAGAACAAAGTGTTTGTTGCTCGTGATGGTGTCTTCCTTGAAAAAGAATTTATTTCCAAGAAGACAAGTGGGAGAAATGTAGATATCGGTGAAATTCGATATGAGAAACAAATAAACAAGGATATGGAAATATCAAGAAGTTTAGTGGCTCCTCTCTATCCACAAGAAATAGAAGAGGATAATGAGGTCGAGTTAGAGGAACTCATGGAACCTCCCGCAATAGTCGAATCTAATTCACAGGAGACATCTCAAGTAGTTGAGAATACTCCAAAAGTTGCTCAAGCCCCTCGTAGGTCTCAAAGGCTCAAGGAGTTCTCTCAGAAAACAGACGTCCTACTGTTAGAAGATAATGAGTCGAGTACCTATAATCAAGTTATGACGAGCCCCGACTATGAAAAATGGTTGAAGGCCATGAGATCGGAAATGGATTTCATGTCAGAAAACCAAGTATGGGACTTAGTCAATTTGCCCGATGGAGCGAAACCAATCGGTTGCAAATAGGTCTTCAAACTGAAAACTAACAAGGATGGAAACGTTAGCGTTTTCAAAGCTAGACTTGTGGCAAAAGAATACAAACAGATTCATGGTATAGACTATGATGAAACCTTTTCCCCTGTTACGATGCTTAAATCCATTCGGATCATTCTAGCAATTGCAGCTCATTATGATTATGAGATTTGGCAAATGGATGTCAAAACCGCCTTCCTAAACGGAAATTTGGAAGAGGATGTGTACATGACACAACTTGAAGGTTTTGTAAATTCCAATAATGCTGGAAAAGTTTACAAGCTTAAAAGATTCATTTATGGATTAAAGCAAGCAGGTTGGAATCTACGATTCGACAAGGCAATCAAAGAATTTGGTTTCCTTAAGAATACAGAAGAGTGTTGTGTTTACAAGAAGGTTAGTAAGAGCAAACTAGTTTTCTTGGTCCTTTATGTTGATGACAGATTAATCATAGGAAACGACATTCCGATGCTGGAATCAGTCAAGGACTGGCTTTAGAAGTGCTTTTCCATGAAGGATCTAGGGGAGGCAGAATACATATTGGGCATCAAGATCTTTAGGGGTAGATCGAGGAGGATGATTGAACTCAGTCAAGAAACTTATATAAATAAGATTCTTCACGGGTTCAAAATGGAAGACTCCAAAACAGGATTCCTTCCCATGTCACATGGCATCGCGCTAAGCAAGAATAAGTGTCCTGAGAGTCCTGATGAGCTAGCATACATGAAAGATATTCTTTATACTTCGCCAATAGGATCAATCATGTATGCCATGATCTGCACTCTCCCAGACGTCTCATATGCCTTGAGCATGTGTAGCCGTTACCAATCGAATCCAAGCGAAGCGCACTGGACCGCTACCAAGAATATTCTAAAGTACCTGAGAAGGACTAAGGATCACTTCCTGGTATATGGTGGGGAAGATACACTCAAGGTTGTAGGCCATGTGGATGCAAGCTTTCAAATAATAAAGAGTACTTCAAATCGCAGTCCGGTTACATCTTCTGTCTGAATGGAAGGGCAGTGAGTTAGAAGAGTTCCAAGCAGAGCACTGTTGCAGACTCTACCACTGAAGCAGAATACCTAGCAGCAAAGGAAGGAGTTTGGATGAAGAAGTTCGTAATAGAACTTTGTGTCGTACCTGGCATAGAAGAGGGAATAGCTCTTTATTGTGACAACAATGGAGCAATCGCCCAAGCCAAGGAACCTAGAGCACACTAGAAGTCCAGACATATCTAAAGGAAGTACCACGTGATTAGGGAAATCACAGAGAGAAAAGATGTGGTCATTTGCAAGGTTCATACGCATGACAATGTCGCAGATCCTTTAACTAAACCGTTACCTCAACCCAAACACAACTCACACATGAGAAACATTGGTATAAAGCGCATTGGGAAATGGCAACAAATGTAATTTGGACTCATAAGAGAGTTTATGTACCTAATTACTTACATTCGATAAATAAAATAAAAGGAATTTTATTTTGTCCTTAAAATCTAGTTTAGTATTTTAAGTGACAGTCCATCGATAAAGAAGTACTCAGAGTAGGCTTGTCAGATACGTGATCTGATGAATGAAAACCCACTAAGTAAACTTGGATTTATTCATTATCAATTCCCTGGTCCAGGTCATTGCATGGACAACAATGACTCATGAAGACTAGCACGGGAGGTCGATGAGATAGCGCAGTTTCATGGGCTATAGGAATAGTGTATTTGACTCGACTGCGTGGGTGTAATAGGGATTATATGCTAGATAACCCTCAACATAAGAAGTACATCAAGAATGATGAAACGTCAAAGCATTTCTCATAAAGACAAGATTGGAGAGATTCCTCAAAACATGAGTGTTCCGCTCATCTTATGTAACGAATGTCCGACTTTGGTTCCGTTAAATGTCGCGCCGTAAAATGAGGTTATAAAGGCGGATAATGGGAAGGACGGGATAGACATGAAGCTGAGTGGGAGCGCAAAAATGGATTATGTCCTCCTAATTATATTAGGATATAGTGTCCTCAGGCCACTTGATGAGTAGCAACTGAAAAATGCATGGCTGTGCTCAAATAGATTATAAGTTAATCATTTGTCTTGACAGTTGTACTCGGGATCAAGAAAGTCTGAATGACGTGACGTATCAGATGGGATACCAAGTGACATGGGAATCAAGCATTGCACTTGTTCTAAGTATAAGTGGGAGTCTAAAGGAGATGTCCTTCGACCAAGGATGCAATGCGATCAATTTGTCGGATGGGACAATTGGTGAGAAAGATCATCAAGCCTGGATGATTTAGGGATCGTAGTGTTTAGCTAGAAATCAACTACGATCGTCGAATTATGAAGTAATTCGCGGCTAACTTCGTCCGGATCCTACAACGGGTTACACAAAGAGTGTCAATTTGATAGGAGGAAATGACTAGAGGGATGAGACATATAATCATGGGAGAGCCCCATAAATATGTCTCATAGGCCTAAAAGAAGTTTAGGCAAAGATAGTACAAAAAACCCAAAAGAGGGGTTTTGGCCTAGAACCAAAAAGGGACTTTTTGGTCTCGGATTGCGCTGAAAATTGGTGGAGACGCTTCCCCTGAGACCGAAGGGAATTTGTTGGTAGCAATATAGCCCTCGGTCAGTTAAAAATGAGGTGTGCTTTTGATCGGTCCAGTGCATGGCGATCTGATGGTATCCCGCAAAGGCGTCCATAAAACTTAGCAGTTCGTGGCCGGTTGTGGAATCCACCAGCTGCTCTATATATGGTAGCGGGAAACTGTCCTTCGGGCAGGCTTTTTTTGTTGTTTCTCTTATCTCGTCTTTTTTAGTCTTCCATTCCATTTTTCTTTCTTTATTTCCTCTTTTTAAAGTGAAATAATTAAAGAGATAAAAGAAGTTCAGTGTAAAAAATAAAGAGAAGTAGAAGTTTATTTTCTTGGTTTATTATTATTTATACAAGGGTAATTGGGAAGTTCATGTAATAACTTTGGTACATGTCATGGCTTTTTTCAAGTATTATAAAAAATATTTTTGAAATGTTTACACTAAAATTAAATTATACAGAGGTGTTTGATTTTTTAGCACTTATAAGTGTTACCTTTTACTTCTAAGTGTTATATCGTTTGTTTTCCATCACCTCTAAATGCATGAATTATTTTTATATTAATTCTAATTGTTATAAAAATGAGTAATTGTGTCAACACTCAAGTGGTTGATAGTGTGGTCATAAACTCCAAAACCTTGGAAGTCTGAGGTTCAATTCTTAGAAGAGGTGGAATTTATGGTTATTGAACTTGAGTTAGTAAAAGGTATAAATAATAAATTTGTCGGGCTTTAGGCCTCTTTAGTATGTTCTTGGGCTTTAGGTCTGTTTCATTCCTAGTTTAACTTAGGCGGTTATCGTGCTTATAACATCTTGATGATGTGTCAATGACTTGTAACAACTAATGTAGATTGTAGGTGATTTCTTAAAAAAAAGGGTAATTGTCGGTTTTGACCTTAAAGTATTTAGATGTTGGCATTCATAATAATTCATAATAATTCATTAATCTCATTATTTTAGTTTAAAATAACTAATATTTGTGAATACTAAGTGTCAAAAACATAAATTTGAAGCAATTAAAAATTAAGAGGGAAAAACCGAAAGATAAAGGAATCACATTGCGTCATGAAGTATGAGTGATTTCGTGATTAGTTAAGGAGAATAGATGCACAAGACTTAGGTGAAGAACGAGTGATAAAGGGAAAGAGTCTTAGCTGAAGTCATAAAAAAGTTTTGTGTTTATCAATTATTTAAGATTTTGCTTTTCGTTATGATTATATTGGCCATTAATATATTAGGAAAAGGATAAAAATGTGATTTTTACAACTTATGAAGTAAGTAAAAAATGTGATATGCACGATAACCGCCTAAGTTAAACTTATAGTGAAAGAGACTTAAAGCCCAACAACATGAAAGAGGCCTAAAGCCCGCCATACTTATTATATTATTGGGTTAATTCCGTTTTGGCCCCCGATTTGTGACCAACTGGCCGTTTTGGCTCCCAATTGTGTCCGGCAGTTCGTTTTGGCCCCAATTTCCTGTTTGGCCCCAACATATTTTTGTAAGCTTCTCCATTCTACCCTTATGGAAATTTCGTAAATTAAATGTATTTTCTTTCTCTTTGTCCACCTCACCAAGCAATTTCCACGTCACACTCGTCCACATAAGATCGCCGGAAAATGTCACCGGCGACATCATTTCCGGCGACCACCATTTTTTTTTAACTTCTTCTTCTCCAACCATCTCCTTCCTTCTTCTTCTATCTCTCCTTCCTCTTCTCTCTCTCTCTCTCTCTCTCCTTCTTCTTCTTCTTCTCTCTCTCTCTCCTTCTTCTTCTCTCTCTCTCTCTCTCCTTCTTCTCTCTCTCTCTCCTTCTTCTTCTCTCTCTCTTTCCCCCTCTTCTCTCTCTAAACTGGTTAGGTTTTCGGCGAAGGGAAACCCTTTGCCGGAAACCTAACCAGTTTAGAGAAAGAGAAGAGGGGGAGAGAGAGAGAAGAAGAAGAAGGAGAGAGAGAGAGAAGAAGAAGGAGAGAGAGAGAGAGAGAAGAGGAAGGAGAGAGAGAAGAAGAAGGAGATGGTTGCAGAAGAAGAAGTTAAAAAAAAATGGTGGTCACCGGAAATGACATTTTCCAGCGACATTTTCCGGCGATCTTATGTGGACGAGTGTGACGTGGAAATTGCTTGGTGAGGTGGACAAAGAGAAAGAAAATACATTTAATTTACGAAATTGCCATAAGGGTAGAATGGAGAAGCTTACAAAATATGTTGGGGCCAAACAGGAAATTGGGGCCAAAACGAACTGTCGGACACAATTGGGGGCCAAAACGGCCAGTTGGTCACAAATCGGGGGCCAAAACGGAATTAACCCTATATTATTTATACCTTTAAAACCCTAAGTCAATAACCATAGATTCCACTTCCCGCGGGAATCGAACCTAGGACCACTAGATTTTTGGTGTTTCTGTCAACACTTTGAACCACTTGGGCAACCAAGTGTTACAATTAAAAATCTATTTGAAGGGGGCCAATGGATGTAATTGAGAAAATTATGAAGGAGCGGCTAAAAGCACTTGAAAAATTATTGTTAGCACCTGGGGGAGGAGATCTGGAGATTCACTAAGGTCAATCTCCTTTTACCCCAAACATCTATTGCCACTCGGGTATAAAGGACATAGATCGATATGTCCGAAACCCAAAGCAACTTTTCGAACCTAGAGCAGTTCGATAAGTTTCAGACTAACCAGTCTGAAACCTTAGACAGAGTCTCGGACTAACCAGTCTGATGAAGCAATGCTCAGAAAAGTTCACCTCCTCAAATAAAAGAAATGGACATGGATTTTGCTGATGTCGAAAATTGGCTCCCGGTTAAATCAGCATGAAAGAGGGAGTTGATGCATGACAGCCTCCGTTATGATAGAATATTCTGTTTAGAGAGGTGAAATTCCTTTGTTCAGCTCTGCTTCTCTACTCTGCTCTGCTTCTTTGTTCTGCTTCCCTGCTCCTTGCTTCTTGCTCCAGCTCCTTTGTTCAGCTCTGCTTCTCTACTCTGCTCTACTTCTTTATTCTGCTTCCCTGCTCCTTGCTTCTTGCTCCAGCTCCTAACTCCTTGCTCCAGCTCCTGGTTATTTGCTCCTGTTCGTCTATTCCCGAGGGGGGAAAACCTGCAAAGGGTTCAAAAACCGCTCCGACCCTCAAGACAGTCAGGGTGCTCTTTGCAGTGAAGGAATGAATATTGATTGATCCTTTTGGAGGGCGAGTAATGAGAACTCTGTTTTTGGGGGTGATCCTTCTGGTACGAAGAAATCTTATGTTTAGGAAAGATGAAGTATTTCCTCTCCAGAGATCGTGTCCTTTGAAGGACGATGTGGGGGGTCTTTTATAGGCGAAGGTAGGCCGACTATCTTTAGTGGCGGTGGTGAGGCGGTGGCCATCAAACCGTAATAGAAGTTACCTCTTTTGCGTATCTAAGGTTTCTCTTCGAGTCTGTTCTGGATCTTTGATAAGTGAAAGTTCCTAAGTGCAAGGATACTTCGTTGATATCTTGCCGGAGGGATAGACTCTAAAGGAGAAGTTTCCTCCTTTAGATACGTGGAGTCCAGGCGGGCTTGAACATTTCAAGATGTGTAACCGACTGAGATCTTTCTGGAAAGTCCGGGATTAAGTCATTAGGTTGCGCAGCGCTGATATCTTCCCAGTTCTGGGCGTAAGATATGGACCGAACCTGTGGAGACCCCCCTTGTTCCTTTAGAGATCACAGGGCTAATCTATCCATGCCAAGGGCATTTTGTGCAGAGCTGGTTTCTTCTGGCCGACCTCCCGGTTATGGGAATGTGTGGTGGACCATCAGGGGTTTTAGCTGTCCTGCTGCCTTAAGCCGAGCTGTTCCAAGAGACTTCTGGTCTGATCTTTGACTCTTCAGACGTTAGTCAATGTCTAGACATTTTATGCATCATCAGATTTCTATGTAGAGATCTTTGCCAAACCTAGGGAAAAGATCGATAAAACAAGTAACAACGATATAAAAAATAGAGTAAAATTTGGTGTTATCATAGATCTTGAAACCGATGGTGATTTCTTCCAATCGATTACAAATGGAGCTGAAAGAGAGCTTGCAAATTATCAAACCTTCCTCATGGAGATAGATATCAAGGAAACAATTGAAAGTTATGATGAGGATATTGTTGATTATGACTCTTAAGGAGGAGATCTGATGGTAGAAATTGATGTATCAAGTGATATAAAAAGAAAAGGATCCTTCTGTTCTCTCATCCAAGTTTCTTTTAATGGAGATTCATCTGCGGATCAGAAACAAATTAATGGAGAAGATACTCAGCCTGATGACTTCAATATCGGTCTGATCCTTAAATATATTTATGAGGAATATGTGAAAGAAACAGGAACTACTAAGGAGAAATACTTCAATTAAGTGAGGGGGAGGGGGCGTTGGGTTCCTCCCAAGCAAGCAACCGGTCTGTTCTGGGTGCTAAAAGGCACCCGATGCAAACAACGATCCCGCCAGGTGCCTTTAGTTGCTCCTGAATTATGGGGTAAATCTAACTTGAGCATATATTTTGTCCATTTCCTTCACGTTTTTTTAAGTGTCGCCACATGAAAGCATCTCCAATGCAACACTCAGAGCATCTGCAATGCAAAACTCAAACTTAGAAATTCGGAGTACCACATAGGATATTCGAAGTTTTTCTTAAAAATCATCTCCAATGCAAAACTCAACTAAGATCTCAAAGATGATGTGTCGAGGGTGGAATAGAAGTATCTCAAGAGGACACTCATCAATATTTAAATTTCAACCAATAGAAATCAAGTCTACGTATATTTCAAAAATAACTAATTACTTTTTTACAAAAATAACCATGCCACATTAGTAAAATAAAAAAGTTTAGAGTTTTGCATTGGAGACATACAAGAATTGAGGATCTCTATTTTCGCCACCTAGGAGTGAGAATCTCAATTGAAACTCGACAAATAGGACAAATAAAGATTTTTTTGAGTTTTCCATTGGAGATGCTCTCAATCTTAGAGCATCTTAAATGCAAAACTCAATCTTATAAACTCGGAATGCCACGTTGACTTTTTGGAGTTTTTAATTTTAAAATCATCTCCAATGCAAAACTCAACTAAAATCTCAAAGATGACGTGTCGAGGGTGGAACAGAGATATCTCAAGAGGACACTCCAATTTCGGAGTGTCCTCTTGAGATATCTCTAAGTGCCAACTTATCATTTATTTATATATTAAATAAAACTTAAACCTAAATTCATTGCAACCCTATCAACACTGGTTTTTATATCTCTCTCTCGGCAATTCCCTCAACAACAAAAAAATTCTCTCGGTAGTTTCTCTCTCTACATGATGGTAATTTCGATTTCTCCATGGCTGGTTTGTCATCTCTCTATCTTCTCCATCCAGTCCCCTAAATCTAATAACTTTAGTGAATTGTGGGACTGTAGAAGAACTTAAAACAAGAAATAGAATTAGATAGGTGAAGTTTCATATTTTGAATTCAGAGAAAGAATAACCAATATTCAATATTAAATTTCTCTCTTTGTTTTCTCTCTAAATTAAAAAAAACAAAGACCTATCTTATTGATGTACAGAGACTATGAATCAATTAAAAACAAACAGAAAATTAAAATGATTCATTAATGAATTGTAAATAAAATCATGAGCTTCATTACGCATAAATCAATCTAAAAAACAGATTCCTATCTTGATTCATTAATTAATTATAGAGAGACTCAATGAATCATGTATGAATCATGAACTACCATATTTGCTTCATATCTTAGCCTTCTCTTCATTGTACAATCCTAGTACAGGTTCATATTACTTTACATGGAACTGATTTGAGTTTGAATTGTATCCGTTATTGGTTGAATGATTTGAGTTTGAATTGTATCCGTTATTGGTTGAATTTTTTATACGGTCTCCCTCCAATATTGTCGACCAAAACTTCCCTGCAAATGATTTTGGGGATATATTGGTCGAAATTATTAGAATTTTAGATTTTTGTAATGAAAAAATAGTAGTGCCACGTAATCATTTTTTTGAGTTTTAGAGGGTTGGATTGAAGAAGTCTTTTAAAAAGCGGATCTCAATCTTGCCAAATAAGAAAGAAAAAAAAATTAGAGATTGATTTTCGAAACTTAACACATATTTAGAGTTTCTTTTGAATTTTGCATTGGAGATGCTCTTAAAAACTCTGAGTGCCGCATATGATTTTTAGAGTTTTTTCTTAAAAACTATCTCCAATGCAACACTCTATTTGGATCTCTAAGATGACGTGTCGAAGCTGGAATAGAGATATCTCAAAAAGACACTCTATTTTCAGAGTGTCCTCTTGAGATATCTCTAATTGTCCAACTCATAAATATTTGATCTTCAACTAATAAAAATCGATTCTTCTATCTATATTTTCTAAATAACTAATTATTTATTTACAAAAATAACTACGCCACGTAAGTAAATAAGATAAGATTAGAGTTTTGCATTAGATTTGGAGGGGGTTGAGCCGTTTGGGGGGATAGAATTTGTGGAAGGAAGAAAAAGGAAAGCAATACAATTTTTTTACTACCGAGATTCTGGAACCAACAGAGAGAATCATACCTTTTTAGAGAGAAAATATTGAGACATCTCTCAAATTGGAAGGAAATAATGGAGAAAACACCAGAAGAAAGAACAAATGCAGCCTCCAACCATCTTACAAATTTAAGTTTTAAAGATAAAAAGAGAAAGAAATTCTTTCTCTTCCACTGTTTCTGTTTAACTACGGTCTCGATCATTGTTGTAAGGAGTGAAAAGAGTAATTTTTCTGCTTCTTCAATCCTTCTACTCTCTTGAAATCTCTCTCTCTCTATTCTGTATTGAGGAGTGAGAAACAAGATGTTGACGAAGTTAAAGAGCTTAGATGCATATCCAAAAATCAATGAGGATTTCTACAGTAGAACTCTATCTGGAGGTGTTATCACCCTGGCTTCCACCGTTGTGATGATCTTGCTCTTCTTCTCCGAACTAAGTATGTTTCTTCTTTCTGAACTTCGATTAATCTTGTCTTCTCTTTCTATGTCACCATTTCCTTGATTCATCTTTGGCTTTAATTGGTTGATTTGCAATTTGTTGGAACACAAAATAAAGTTTCTTCCTTCTATCGAAGAAAGCCTGATTTTGGCATATCTTGGCTCACTTATAATAGAGCAGGGAATTGGGAGCATAAGGAAAAGAAAAAAAAATTGAAGGGGAATTGATGGCAATGTCCACCGATGCCCACCAATGTCCTTGTTATTTGTTTGTTTGAAATATCCCGAAATGTCTCTATCATGCATCTCGGACTTTTCAAATGTTCCGAAATGTCAAATATACTAAAGTGTCTGTCTTATTCGTTTGAGACACTTGAAATGTCTCCTAATGTTTGTGTTGTTTGTTTGAGATATTTCAAATGTCTCTCAATGTCTCTGTTATTGGTCTGAGACAAGAAAGCATAGACATTTCAAGAAAAGTTAGTTTCATGGAAATTTTAGTGTAAATTTGGAGAGCTTTTGGAGAGAGAATGTCTTTGAAAATGTCTTGAAATGTTCCGAAAGACATTTTGTCTATCGATAAATGTCCTGAAATGTCTACGAGATTTGTCCATGAACGTTCCTCGAAATCCCTATCCACTACACCTCCTTCAGGTTTCATTACCAAATTCTACAACTAATTTTTTGTGAGGTAAGTGGTAGGACCGTAGGACTGAAGTTAATGAGTATACTTTGTTGAGGATATTGAGATGGATAATTTGAAGAGACTAGATAGATAACATCTCCGTTACATTTGGGGAGCGAACTCTACGCCATTTGGTAATGTAGACTGGAATAGTTTCCATGGGAATTGGGAGACATTATCCTTTTTCTATCAAATCTATTAATGTCCGTGGTAGGCTTCAAGATGAGGAACTCCTAACATCACAAATAAGAATTTTGTTGATGGTAATAGTTTCTATTCTTATATTAGAATAGAATATTATTGTTATTATTCTTATATTAGAATAGAGTATACTTTGTTGAGGATATTGAAATGGATAATTTGAAGAGAGTCAAGAGACTAAGAATAGATAACATCTCCGTTACATTTGGTGAGCGAACTCTCCGCCATTTCGTAATGTAGACTGGAATAATTTCCATGGGAGTTGGGAGACATTATCCTTTTTCTATCAAATCTATCTATTAATGTCCGTGGTAGGCTTCAAGATGAGGAACTCCTAACATCACAAATAAGAATTCTGTTGATGGTAATAGTTTTAATTCTTATATTAGAATAGAATATTATTGTTATTATTTGATTGATATATCACTATTCCTGTTAAGAACAATAAATATTAATATTTTTGTTGTTGACACCGATTCTTGGTGGTCCATCTTCTCCATTCTTGAGAATTAGATTTGGTGGTTGTATATTGGCACAAATTTGGTAACATCGTGTTTATTTGAATTCTGAATTTTGCATTTTAAAATGGATCATGTGCGTTCATGTACGGTATTTTTACTTTAAGCACTTCTCCATGTCCATCTTTTTAAAGTTTTTTTTTTGTGCTACTATGTTAGTGATGTGTCCATATCCCACTTCCCTGCTTCTTAGGTTAGTTTAAATCTCAGTTGAAGCCAAAATTTTCCGCCACCCTACCCAATTCCTAAGAGAGATAGAAAATGATTGAGAAAATAGTTGCGTCCAATCAAGTACCTGGAAATTAGGATATTATTGATGGATCTAGTGATAGTGTGTTACTATATCTTTGTATATGCTGTTGGATAGCTGGAGTTTGTTCCCACCTTGTTTACTTATGACCTCTAGACAGAACTGTTTTTAACGTTTTAGCATTTTACTTCTCATTAAATTGACTGAACAGTTTAAAGACCTAAATGCCTTTCTACTAATTACAGGATTATATCTTCATCGAACTGTTGAAACCAAGCTTGTCGTAGATACATCAAGAGGAGAAACTCTTCAGATCAATGTAACTCTCCCATGCTTTTTATCTGTTCTATGGGTTGGCTTTGCAACTAGACATCTAATTGTCTTAATTTAGCAAAGAACCGTGTAAATAAGCTTCTAAAATCTCAAATAGATTCTGAAAACTAATAATTCTTATTTATCGATGCCATTTTGTTTTGAAATGTGCAGTTTGATGTTACTTTTCCTGCCCTAGCATGTACCGTTCTCAGTCTTGACGTTATGGATATAAGTGGAGAGCGACATCTTGACATAGTATGTATTGCCTTCATAGCCTCTTCTACCACATTGTGGATATGGGGATTCTTATATAATCCAATAGCTTCTGCTAGTCCTTGGACATGAAATGGTCTCTGTTAGTCATCGTTTCAAAATATATACCTTGTTTTACTTGCAGAAACATGATATAACTAAGATCAGGATAGATTCTCATGGCAATGTAATTGACTCAAGGCAGGATGGAATTGGTGCACCAAAGGTTGGTCTATTAACTGATTAAAGATGAGGAGATAATTTTGGGGATTTCTAACTGATTAAAGATGAGGAGAAAATGACTATCTATATATGATTTGTTTTCATCGCGGAACTTTGACATTTTGACTTTTGAAATAATCGTCGTTATGTGCACTTTTCTAGAGGAAAAACATTACAAACCACGATTGAGATTGTTTAGTTGTTTTAGCTGTTTTACAATAATACCTTTCGTGTATCTGTTTTGCTGTATCAAGAAATCTTCAAAATAGGATTCTCGATTTTGAAATCCTTCCATTTGTTTATTGTCATTGTATCTTACAACATTGTTATGAATCCCATGTAGAATCACATTCAAGGGATAATCCTACTTTCCTCTCTTACTGAATTTTAAGGGTCAAGTAGAAACCCATGATTCTCCTTCGACAACAACAACAACCATTCCCTAGCTTGTTTTATTTGTCCCTTATTTCCAAATTTCTGGACCCTACATGTGGTTATTTAAATAATTTCACCATTTTCGTGTATAAAAAACGACAATGCTAATTCATTTGTCCCTTCATACTTTCCTTCTCTTAAAAGATTTTCCTATTTCTGTCTTACTTCCATTTTATCTGGTCCTTTAGTTGTTGCAACCACGTGTTTCTTCCTTCGCTTAAAAGATTTTCCTATTTCCGTCTTACTTCCATTTCATTTCGTCCTCGAGTAGTGGTGGCCATGAGTTTTTAAGTTGCAGCTTGGCGATTCAATTCAGCATTAATCTTGCCATCTCACTTAGCATTAAATTGATTAGTTAGTTCCATACCTCTTGATCACAACAGTGTTGGATAAAATGAGTACGAAAATATCAATGCATTAGAAATATTTCGTTGTTTCGGTCATTTTGGTGGAAAGAATGCGAAGTAAATCTGTAAAATTTCATTTCTGTTTGATTGGAAATAGACAGATTTCGTAAATTTCATTGGAAATTCTGGAAAATTAATGTAATATACATATATAGATAACAAATATACAGATATGATAATAAAACTTACTGTACCAGCTTTTCAACAGTATCGTAACAAACTCCTACTAATTGTTCTTATTGCCCTTCATCAATTATTGTTAGAGTAAAGAACTACATCATATTCTCATAGTTTGCTTAATGTTTTCATCATTGCTATAAGTTAATAGTTATTTCCACACTGACCAAAATATAGGTACGAAACACTTTCATTTCTAATCCAACCGAAAAATAGACTGAAACTGAGTTTCATACGTTGGTTTTGAGCTTATCAATCTGTTCGTTTTTGCGTGGTCTGTAATTTTTCTGGTTCATGTTTATGATTGTTTTTCCTTTCACCTTGTAATGACAATGATCATGCTTTTTCTAACTTTTAATGTACTCCTGCACAGATCTGTAACAAAAATTGGCACTTCCTCTCCACCATTGTGTTCTTTTGTGCTGCATAGTTCCTACTTTTCACTTTAACACAAAACAATCAATAACAGCATGTATATCTGATATAGCTACTTATATATTTGGTGTGTTAATGATGTTCTTGTACTTTTTGATAAAAGTAACTAAATATTGTAGAAATACATCAAATAAAAGTAATGGGAATGGAAATTGAGTATATGGATCTATGAAGTGAAATAAATCACATATACCTTGAACTTGCTTACTAAAGAATACATAATGTAAATATATATTTATTGTACTGTGAAAAACTTATCTTTCTTGTGATTTAAATCTACAATAATTTGCTTTGATCAAGACCTGATTAACTTTTTCGTCAGCATTGCATAAAATAATGATAGAGAAATATGATGTGCCTATCTACTGCATAATCCATGCCATAATGAGAAGTTCTACCAACTACCTACATCTGCAATACTAATAAACTGGTTTCCTGGAATCCAAATTGGAGGGGGAACATGTTCATACTAGTAATGGGAACTAGACCATGTCTCCTCGCTGTAGCTTAACTCCATATCTTTGTTAGTAAGGTATAGGATTTCAAGTTCTTATTGTGCACGTGGATCACTTCTATGAATAATTCACTTCTTCCAATCCATTTATCCAAATACATCCGTCTAAAATGTCTCTTCACTATTAGTTAAACTCTTTTTCATATTAATTTTATTTTAGATGCAACTACTTTAGTATCTTAATGGCTACCACGAAGGCAACAAATTTGTTAGTTTTCCATTAAGCGGTCGGGCTCGGGATCGACCAAGGGCTAGGCCCGAGTGGGGACCGACTACCGAGTCAATCGGAGTGTAGGTACTTATGCTTATTAGATATAAATTACTTCTGCATACAGTTAAATTATAATAATAATATATATGTATATATCGTATTTTTAGGCAACACACGCTTAACTATTATGCTTTAAATTAAACGCTCAAAATTCAAAATAACAACCTAGAAATAATTCTGAACTAAATATCATAAATTAAATAAGTATCAACTATTGAGAAGTATATGTTCCAAAAAATCAAGCCAATTCATAAATAACTAAACAACGTAACTTAACTAAAATCTCCTAGAGCTGATTTATATAAGCTTCTGACTTCTTCGAATTGAAAGCGTCTTTGAAGTTTGAATTTAAATTTCCTTGATTTTTATAGTTTCGGTTGCCGAAATTGGTTTCTAAAGGTGCATTGTTTCTTAAAGAAAAATGAGTCACCTACTGACCCACCTACTCAGTGGGTAACTCTTGACTCGGCTAGATTAGGCAGAGTCTGGCGGAGCCTAGTTGAGTTACTCGCCTACTCCATAGATAGCGGGCTCGACTAGGGATTGGCTCAGGCTACCCCGAACCCGAGTAACGCGGCCGAGTCGGCTGAGTCAGACAGCGCAGGTTTTCCGTGCATTTAATCTTTAGTTCTTCAATTCCTATTTGTTTTACTCAGATTGAGAAGCCTTTACAAAGACATGGAGGGAGGCTTGAACACAACGAAACATATTGTGGGTCATGTTATGGAGCAGAAGTGGTAAGTTTGCTGCTCAGTGTTCAGTTACTTGTGTTTTTTTATGAAATAATAAGCGCTTAATGATGATCTATGTTATCAATTGCATTTTATAGTAGAAGGACCACTCATTTCCCCCTTTAAGTATAACTTAGAACCACTGATGATAAAAAAACTGTCAAAAGATCGCTTTCAAGACGAGCAGAGCACTGTTTTTCATGAAACACATACACTCTTTCCAACAGATATTTTCAAATAAAAAATTATAGATAAGTACTCTCATGTACTTCAAAACAGCAATGTCAAGTTCACCCTAATATCGTTATAATGGGTACTTCCAATAATTGTCATTGATGTTTCTTTGTCTAATATCAAATAGGCTCTCCTTGGTTGGGATGTTAAATAATGGTAGATATTATGCCAATCTGAAAGACCTTTGGTAATTGTAGTAGGATGCATGTAACTTTCTTTATCCTGACAATTTAATGTTGCTCCCAAATTCGAATTAGTTTGCCTCTCAAGATAAATTCACACTAATCATGTTATGGAATTATAGTGTTATTCTGACGATATATCTAATGCATTTTGAATATATAAACCTTTTTGCAGTCAGATGAGGATTGTTGCAACTCGTGTGAAGAGGTTCGTGAAGCGTATCGAAAGAAAGGATGGGGCATGTCAAATCTTGATTTAATCGACCAGGTATTTTGGTGTTCTTTATTTCCTTTGGTTTTGACACTTGAATTAAGTAAATTATCCTACTTAGTTTACTTTCATGATGAATCATAAGCTCTTGACACCTAAAGAACTGTAAAGTTAATAATGGAGATGGATTGGTACTATTTCATTTCTTGACTTTTTTAATCTTATATTTGATATTCGTTTCTAACTTCAGCGTGCATTTAGTGTCACAGAGAAGGTTTCATCCAGAAAATTAAAGACGAAGAAGGTGAAGGATGCAACATATTTGGCTCCTTGGAAGTAAATAAAATAGCTGGAAATTTTCATTTTGTTCCCGGGAAAGGCTTCCAACAATCAAACATTCATGGACATGATTTCCTAGCTTTCCAAAAGGATAGCTTTAACGTAAGTTTCGCGACCAATACCTGAAATTCAGTCTGATAAAACCCTATAAAATGGAATGCAAATGAATAAAAAATACCGGTTAAACATTTTCTGTTTTCTTATAATCCTATAAATTTTCTTGTTGCATCAGATTAGTCACCGAATTAACAGATTGTCTTTCAGAAAGCATTATCCAGGAGATAAAAATCCTCTTGATGGGTAATTGTTTCTACCGTAACTAAGTAGTATGTTTAATCTACTGGTACTTTCATCGTCTTTCATGGTGCATATACTTAATATCTGGATGCTTATCTCTTTGGCACGTTCAGGGTGCAATGGATACAAGAAGCATCAACTGGAGTTTACCAGTATTTCATAAAGGTTAGCATGCTTAATGATCTATATAGTTGTTGCAAAAGACTTGGAAATTAAGATTTACTTATCTATAGCTAGAGCTATTAACCAAATCAATAGAGAAGATAAATTCATTCAATAAAATATGTATAGAAGACAAAAAAAAAGAGTACCGATTTTCTTTTTGTTAATTAATTTGAATTAATATTATAAAACAAAGATGTGTCCGAGAACACAAGTTACATTATATAGGGGGGTGATTTCTACACCCTTTGCTTTTCCTTTGTCTTTCACCATTTCATCCTTTCTGGCAGTGTCTGAGCTATGGTCAACTGAAGATTTTCCCTCGTGGGATGTCTTGTTCCCACCAGGAGCACATATGTCTAATGGAAGCACCCTCTTGCCTTTTAATTTGTTTTGATTAGCTGCACGGTTGACCTCCGCTAGCTCTGTTGTTGACTCTAACGGACGGATTTGGTGTTTCTTCTCCCTATACTCCCTGACTCCCTGTTTACGGTGTGACCTAAAATCTCATGCCGTCAACCACCAGGACTGTCTTTTTAAATTTTAGGCATGAAACCATCCGGTTTGCACCTGACATTCACCATCGCAAACTTCAAGTTATTCATATTGAGAGTATCTTCGTATTTCGATAATTTCTCCTGCATCTTCTACTAGGCTAGTGAAGATTTTATCATTCCAAAGATGGAATGAAACCCCAAAGAGCTTGATAGAGATTTCTAGAGGATTGTTAGGAGAGTTGCATTCCGGTGTCCATTTACGAAATGATAACTTCCCTCCTGAAGATGAAGAGATTATCGACTCAAGCTGCCATAGGACCTCTGTCGAAGCACTAGTTTGTAAGATTGCCCTTCCTTGCTTAAAAGGTAGAATATCAACTCTTTCGAAGTTGAGAATGACCTTTAAGGATTCTGTCCAGTTTTCCGATGGAGGATCTAGTTCTAACACAACTTGTTTTTCCCAATCAATAGTAACCAAGGAAGAAGAAGTTTGAAGGGTTAGAGGAAGAGGAGTGGTTTTCAGTCTCCAAGTAATTGGACTTCAAATCCAATTTGGATGGGTGAAATCCAAATTTGTTGGGCCCAACCAGGGAATTGATTGATGTGATGGTTTATTCTGTCCCTTGATTGGGTGTGCGGAACTGAGGGTTGAGTGTTAGAGAAGAGATTTCTTGCATTAAAGTTCCTATCCCATGCATTTGTTTTTTATTTATCATTCTTACATCCCTGACTTATCTTTCTCGAGCGTGCCGCCGTGCCCCCTATGAAAATTGCCTAGCGTTACCGCCATCTTCAGCCAACCATTGCATTCTTTGCCACAAAACAGATCGACTTTTTCGTGTTGTCCCCTTCTCCAACCTATGCGCCCATATTTATTCCCCTCGGTTATTCTCCATACTTCCCCATAGCCACAAATAGTTTCCATCTCTGAATCTGCTCATTTTCCCACCTAAATCCTTGTTTCCTCTGTCTTCCGCCATCTTGTTCATGGAAGTGGACAAACTTCCAATGGCCTCAAAAGGTAGGTTAATTACCCATTCACGGTAATATCCTATTTCCGAGATATGATACCGACTGATTTTAAGACGAAGTAGGGAATACGATTTATTTTCAATGGTCGTCGAGGTTCCTCCATGGTAAATACGAGGCTTTGTATAAACTACCAGCCTTTGTTCTTAGTCGCTAAGCGGCGTTCCACCCAGTCCAGAGACTGATTGGAGCGTTGTTTGAGTAACTATAAAGAGGATAGGCCTGTTCTTTCAAGTTCTCTTCCCTGAGACAAGCTTTCAAGTCACCTAATGGAGCTATACCAGAGAGCAATTTCCTTGCAATGGCCTTACCTATGATTAGGTTTTTGTGGTCTCGCGAGGAGCTTTCTGTTTCACCGGAGTTCTGCCGTAGTAACGCTTGTGTCAGAGCTTCTCTCTCCTCCCAGGGGGATGGAAACTCTAGAAATCCTCGGTGCTTGTTTCTATTGAATATCAAGTATGCACTATATGACAGTGAATCTGGGAGAGAGAAACTCACAGAGGTCCCTGTAGTACCGAATGTTTGACATATTTCCACTGAAATGACTGAAAAATTTCCATTTCGGGTTCAACCTAAAAATAGTTTCGCTTGTAGTTTCATGCACTGTCCTCTATATCCCAAACTCGACTGAAGTATTTCAAATGAGGATCTATTGGTGAACATATTACAAAATGCAAAAATTTGAATTATACTTTTTCAGTGTGGAAACGTTCGAAGGAGAAGAGGCAGACAGGATTGTGACGATATAGCCCTTCGTAAGGAGGGGTCTTCTTGTACGGTAAGAATACAAAGAACTCCTAGGGTGTGCCGAGAGCTTAATGCACTCGAATGGAGCCTTCTGGAATCTAGTAAGAAGAAGAAGAAGAAGAAAGGGTCTAAGGCGGATGCGATTGTTAGGGGGGATGTTTCTCCATGTCAGTAAACCTTTTAAGCTCAATCTTCAGGGGTCTTGGCATCCCTTCCAAGCACATAGCTGTTCGTAAGGTTACTAAGCTTGGTGAGTTGTACAAGGAAAGTTTGGAGGATTGGGGTATCTCTTTATGTGGTGGGGAACTTATCCCATAGTGGGGAGTGTTTGGTGGTTTTATTTGTATTGTGGATGCTTTTGATTTGGATGCATCCGTTGTTATTGTTGTTAGCTCGTCGCTCCAGCAGCAATGTTTGCGAGCCTGCTTAGTCTAGTCTTCGATGCATAGTTTCTCAGCCTTTTCTAAGCGTCTAGCTGAGCTTTCATGGGCAGGTGGGGAGCCCTTCCAAGCACATAGCTGTTCGTAAGGTTACTAAGCTTGGTGAGTTGTACAAGGAAAGTTTGGAGGATTGGGGTATCTCTTTATGTGGTGGGGAACTTATCCCATAGTGGGGAGTGTTTGGTGGTGTTATTTGTATTGTGGATGCTTTTGATTTGGATGCATCCGTTGTTATTGTTGTTAGCTCGTTGCTCCAGCAGCAATGTTTGCGAGCCTGCTCAGTCTAGTCTTCGATGCATAGTTTCTCAGCCTTTTCTAAGCGTCTAGCTGAGCTTTTCTAAGCGTCTTGGCATCCCTTCCAAGCACATAGCTGTTCGTAAGGTTACTAAGCTTGGTGAGTTGTACAAGGAAAGTTTGGAGGATTGGGGTATCTCTTTATGTGGTGGGGAACTTATCCCATTGTGGGGAGTGTTTGGTGGTTTTATTTGTATTGTGGATGCTTTTGATTTGGATGCATCCGTTGTTATTGTTGTTAGCTCGTTGCTCCAGCAGCAATGTTTGCGAGCCTGCTTAGTCTAGTCTTCGATGCATAGTTTCTCAGCCTTTTCTAAGCGTCTAGCTGAGCTTTCATGGGCAGGTGGGGAGGGTGGCAGACCCTCTCTTGTGGTGTTTAAGGCGAACAGAGTTGGTGTGGGATAAGTCCCCCTTGTTTGTTTTTATTAAGAGCTTCTGTGGTTGTGTTTTTGTTTGCTGCTACTCCCTATGACGGTGGGGGGAGCAGGCTATCTGGTGTTTGCTCCTTTTGTAATCGGGGGAGGTACTCGGTATACCTCCAAGGCCATTCTTATTGCTCTCCGTCGCAATTTTTTTGTAACTTTTACTTTCCGTTAATATTAATTCAAACTTTTCAAAAAAAAAGTTCGTAACTTTTGTTCGCTCATTTCTTTGAAGGTGGTTCCTACAGTATACACTTTTGTAAATGGTTTAACTCTCCAGACAAATCAGGTAATATTAAGCACATTGAGTTTTGTAATTCTGCTGACTCTTGCATTTATTTCCTTGTAATTGACCAAAATGCATGGGGCTGGATAATGCAGTTCTCTGTGACAGAGCACTATAGGGGCGTAGAAATTGGTCACCCTCAGTCTCTTCCTGGTGTTTACTTCATTTATGACCTTTCCCCAATTAAGGTGCGGAATTTATCTTATGTTTCTGGTGTGGTTCATTGTTTCCTAGTAGACTTGTCTTGCAATCGTCCCAATATACTGCCATGTTTGATTATGCAATACACTAGTGGTGTACCATGTTGATGCATATACAATGGATAGGTATCAGAAAAGGTATTGTGTATTATTCTAAAAATATCAGTACACTAAATTTAGAGTTGTAAATTTTGAGATAACCAAAAGTGGGCCAGAGATTCCTGTGCGTGGGTCGCAACTCACAAGTAGAGTTTTTGTAACATCGGTATGGCATGTTGATTAGGTAAACCACGCTTATTATAAGATACAAAGAGGAACCCAATTTGAGAATGTGGTGATATGGGGTTCTTTCTTGAGTACATATTGTTACTCATCAACCAATTTATATTTCAGGTGATCTTTACCGAGACACACATTTCATTTTTACACTTCCTGACGAACGTTTGTGCCATAGTCGGAGGTAACGTCATCTTTCTTTTTCCTTATATTACTTCAGACTTGTGCTTGGTTGTTTAATTATCATTGTCTATGCATATTATCATGTCAGGGATGTCACAACAGCTAGACCGACCAGGGCCCCCATGGGGCATCGCCCACCTGTGGGTTTTCTTCGCCAAGTCAAGGCGCAACCTGAAAAACCTAGCCCGGTTCTTTTTTACTTTTACTTTTTTTATTGTAAATGTCAGCATACTGTAAGGGGTATGACTCCGTGTCTTGAACCCTTGACCTAAAGGGTGGAAACCAACTTGGTAACCACTCCAACCAAAGGTTGTTGACTTTTTTACTTTTACTTGTCAAACCAGAAAGTGTTTTAACATTCCAAATCCTAGTGCTAAATCACCAGACTGATATACGCACAAGTATTTTCTAATTCAAGTAAATAGATTATTAACAAGTACAACAACTTTTTATGTTGCGATCGTTAGTCACCAAAAAAACCTTTAAATCATCTGAAGATTCCGATGGAACAAAGTGGTTTTTTGTAAATCTCTAGATATAAGCAACTGGAGCCATGCAATGGAATGATGAGGTGATTTGTAGATTGTGATTGTATTCTGTTAGTTTTGGGGAAAATGACTGAAATTCCCTAGACAATTTTCTTTTACGGAAGATGATTTACGTAAGGTTTGCATAGGTTTTATTATAGTTTGAACAAGTTCACACTCAATATATAGAGTTTGTACATGGTTCTGCCCTACTCCTTTTTAGGTTATTAAAAACAGCTGATTCTAATGCCACTATAGTCTGTTTTTTCTCTTGGTCTCTAATAGATGTGAATTCCCTTTTTCTCAATTTCCATGCTTTTCACTTCTCACCTGCCAATGCTCCCACGGACTTGTTTTCCTTAGTATCTGCTGATTTGGTCTTCAAAATTCTATAAGAAGTATTATAAGACTTGTTTTCCTTAGTATCTGCTGATTTGGTCTTCAAAATTCTATAAGAAGTATTATAAGACTTGTTTTCCTTAGTATCTGCTGATTTGGTCTTCAAAATTCTATAACAAGTATTATATTAAGCATCTCTTCTTTAACTATAATTATTATTACAGGGGTTTTCACAGTCTCAGGAATATTGGATTCAGTCGTTTATCATGGTAAAAAGATAATCACAAAGAAGATAGAAATTGGGAAGTTAAGCTGATAGACTTGGTTTGATCTATATTCTTTGCTGGTCAAGGGATTAAATCCAGTTCTGATGAAATAGATAAGCTTAAAAGTCTTTTCATTTATAGCAGCTGTTCAATAACCAATCTTCATTTTCATCTTAGCAATTAGACAGAAGTGCTTATGGTTCATTTTAGCAATTGTCACTGCACATCTTCGGATTGTTCATTTTAACTACTAACAGTTTTCCCGTTGTCTCTTCTATCTACCTCAGTTAACTTTTTTTTTTTTTGATGAGAGTACCTCAGTTAACTTAGTAGGGGCTGATCTACATTAGTTTTTCTCTTTTGTTGAACAGAGTAACCCACCCTATAATAGTCAGTGAGACAAGGGTGTGAATTTTCTTTTTTTTGTTGAAACAAAGGTGTGGACTTATGTCACTTGTATTAGTATTTTAGCTTGGGCATTTCCGGAAGACAAACCAATTACTCCACTGCTTTGTTGAAGCATTGCAAGACTCTCGACCAAGAGAATAATAAGTGGGAAGTTTTATAGGGGCCTCCATTCTTGTTAAAAGAGCCCCTTGTGAATTCAGTATGAGTGCACCAAGCTCATAAGAGAAATACGAGCCCATTGAGTTCACAATAGACCATTCGGTACGAGTGTTGAAATTTCACTCTAGTAAATTACTTTTGTGAATTCGGCGGACTTGTACCGAATACAGGAGAGACCATTCGGTACGAGTCTGGTGAAATTCACTCTAGTAACTTATTTTTTGAATTTGACGGACTCGTACCAAATTCACAAGAGGGGCCCTTTTAACAAGAATGGGGGCTCCTATAAAACTTCTCAATATTAGTTAGTTTTAACTAGTCAAGAACTCAACATATTGATTTGACCTACAGTTAGGGGTGAACATTAGTTATTTTAAATCTCAATCCAAACCAATCTGTTTATGGTTTGGTTTGGTTATCTAACCTAGGGCCGTGGCTGAGAATTTGGGGATCTTGTGTCAAATTTGAATACAAATTCGTATAATAAAAAAAATAATGAGAGTGCAAGTTAATTTAACATCTATATGAGAATCATAGATGAATCCAGATATATTTCGAAAAGTGTAGTTAAAAACAAATAATACAGGAAATCTAGTCTAAAAATCCAAAATCACTTGTGAACAAAAAAGAAGTCGGTTTATTACATCTTATACCTTTATAACTACAAAGCACGCAATGAAATTTCACTGTTATGGATTGTTTGCATTTTAATATAATATCCTATTGAATATGGCCGCGGTTTTGGGGAATAAATAGAAATCTCTCGGAAATAAAAATTCTCTACAAAATTGGTCAACTGAAATTGACTTTTTTTATATTTATTTGTCGCTATAGAGCTTCCAATTTTAGAGTTAAACAAAACTAAATTTTTAGAAGATCATATAAACGAATTTAGAAAGAACTTCTATAAACTTAAGCAAACTTTTTCTAGGGTTCTAAACCATAAACTTCTTCCAAGTGTTTCTTCTTTTCTTCATCTTATTTTCGGAAACTTTGTTTTCTTCTATTCACTAAACCCTAAAAATATGGAGAACAAACCCAATATGTTCAGAAGTTAATATGCTTTCGGGTTCAAAATTAACTGATTTTTAAGTTTTAGAATGTGTTTATCTTGGAGAGGATTAATGGATGAAGAAACTTGCTTTAGACATCCCATGGAAGATGTATTAAGAACATCAAGATATTTTATTTGATAATTTCTAGGATTTAGAATGTTCTTTTCCTCTTTATCTCTCTAACTTTGTTGTTGATTTTAGAGAAATAAGGTTAGTAGGTATTGGAGATTTGGAGAAATAAGTAAAAAAAGTGATAGAGCAAGAAAAAGACGAGATTAATGAGTTTTTCTCCGGAAAAGAAGAAAGAGGAGGGGAAGAAGAAAGAGGGGAAAATGACATAAAAAAATTCAAGTTAATTTTGTAAGTTGTAAATTTTGTTTGTATTCCCCACAGGAAAATATTCCCTAGAGATTTCACAAAGAAACATGGATTCCCCGAAAAATTATTCCGTGAAAACAATTTATTAAAAAAGGGTGTAATGGAGCATAATTAGGAGTTAGTTAATAATTGTAATCTAGGTAGAGAAAAAAATAGGGATTTGGAGACCCCCAGAATTGAACCTAAGCCAATTACATGGGATTTAGGATGGCTTTCCAATTGAGCTAGGAGGCTTAACATGATAGTTACATAGCTCTACCTATATATTACGTGATTCAGAAATCTAAACAGAATGGCCCCTAATGGCGGGGGGCCAGTGCGGCCGCCTTGCCCGCACAGGGCCTTCCACGGGCCTGACCTAACCAAACTATGCATGAACGATAACCGAACCAAAGGTTAAAATTTTCGAAGAACAAAATTTCGACTAATACTTAGAACGTGTTAAAAATCAATATTATCACACAAAACATTAAAACTACATGCACGTAACTAATTCGACATAGTTTATCAACATTCGAGGAAGATAAAAAACGATGAATAATTGAATCTCCACCATCCATCAATGGCCAATCATATATTCCAACATATATAATTTATAAAAGATAATAATAAATGGTTTGGTTCGATTTTTCGGTTATCCGTCAAACAAATCCATGGATCGAACCAAACCCTTCGGTTTTGACCTTTTAGTATCTGAACCAATCAGGGCAATCATTGGATCGGTCCCCAAACTACCCAAATTTGTTTGGATCGGATTGGTTTGGTCGGTTCGGATACTAAATGTACAGTCGTAACCCACTCTTGTCGGCGCTTCCACAAACGAGCCCTTGATTGAGCATTTAGGGGGTGGATCTGCCGGAGTTCTACTACGTGTGCTTAACTCTGACCAGCGATACTATTGCAAAATCAACACGAGTCTGTTAGGCTTCTTGAACCTTGTGCTTACCCATAGGCCAGCAAATAGGTGGATCTGAGTCACTTCTGCTCTTAACTCATGTTTGAGTGTTCAAATAGAGTGAGGAGGTTTGTCACAGTTAGCTCGACACATTGAGTTCTGCTCTGTCTCGAGGCTAGCGAAGAGGTGGATCCGAGTTAGTTGTGCCGCAGATCATTTCGCTGAATTGAGAACCAAGACATGGAGGTCTTTAAAAGTCGGTTCGGTACCTCGAGCTCTGCACGAACGGTAGCCCGATTAATAGTAATCATATACATATTTTCCTTCTTCTCAAAACAAAGTCTCCTCAATCTCCTTATTTTAGACTCATTAGTCTTCTCAATACTACCTATAAGATCGTGACCAAAACTGTAGTAGACAGACTCAAACTTATTCTTAATGAAGTCATTTCCACCTTTAAATTTGCCTTTCTCCTAAGTTTAGATACGTCGAAGACTTTCGATCGTATTGAATAACCGTTCATCTTGGCTATATTCAAGCAATTACACTTCTCCGTTCACTGGTGCAATCTCATTAAGAGTTGCACTTTAATCCTCTTAACCAATATTCTTATTAATGGTCGGCAGGTCTGACCTTTCATACAACTGGAGGTTTGAGACAAGGGGTTACATGATCTTCTTTCCTTTTCATCTTGGTCATGGAAGGCTTAAACACACTATCAACCGCAACTTTAATCCCCAGCCACCCATCATCTTTTATCGCGGATGATTGCATCATCTTCAAGAAATATAGTCTTGAGGAAATTCACATCCTTAAGTCCATTTTCGTGTCCTTTTGTGAATCATCAGGTCAAATGATCAGTTACTTGAAATCCAATATTCTTTCTCTGTAAAAATACCCACCCAAAATTCAAAAGAATGATTCTCACACTCTTAAAGTCCATACGTTTCTCCAACATTTGCTAATAAGCTGAGCTTGGTAGGGCCAATAATATAGATGAAAGCTCTACGTTTCTCCAACATTTGCTAATAACTTCACTCAAACTTATAGTGCCATATAGTGTATTTTACTGTTTTTTTCTAAAAATCATTTTTAATGCGAAACTCAACTTGAATCATTAAAATGATGTGGTAACATTATTATCATAAAGATCCTCAAAACGACACTGCAAATGCAGTGTCAAGTCGACGACTTCCAAATGCTACCTAAACAATTGGAATAATTTTATAGTCAAAATATAAGGTTTAGATTTTTCTAGATTGTTCAATTGGGGAAGCCCATTTAAGTGCATCTCTAATGTAATACTCAATCCAAAAAGGTCTTAGTGCCACATAGAATTTTGAGAGTTTTCTTTCAAAAAATTTCTAACCCAAAACTCTATTTAGGGCTCTAAGACGATGTTGCAGTAGTTAAATGTAATTACGGGGTGCTGCTTTTAGACATTTTATCTCTAAAGTATCCTCTCGAGATATCACTAATGGTCCAACTTATCATTTTAATATTTAAACCAATAAAAATCAAGTCTTTATATATCTTCAAAGTAACTAATTATTTATTTGCCAACGACTCTTGGTTGGAGTGGTAAGAGGTTTAGTCTTCTATTCTAGAAGTCAGGGGTTCGAGGCACGCTGACAATTTAAAAAAAAAACTAGTTATTTATTTACAAAATAAGCATGCAACATAAGAAAAACAACTTGAGAGATTTGCATTAAGAGCATGCGAAGACGGGTGGATTTTTATTTGAGTTATTTCCTTTTTGTCCTCTAGTTTGTGTCCAACTTCCTTTTTTACCTTTCTTTTATTCCGTCATATTAACTTTAATAAAGATGTTATAACTACCCCTCTTATAATATATTTTCAAAATAAAATTAATTGAAAAACATTAAGCCACCTCATCTCACTCACTTCGTCACAATCCACCTCCACCTCACATTTCTCTCCACCTCGCATATTTCCACTGTATTTCTTATTCGGCGGAAGGTCGCCAGCTGGAAAATTTTCCGGTCGGCGACCTTCAACCATAAAAAAAATTTCTTTCTCTTTATCTTTCTTCTTTTCCTTCTTCCTACTTTCTCTCTCTTCTTCCTTCTTTCTCTTTCTTCTTCTTCTTCTTCTTACTTTCTCTCTCTTCTTCCTTCTTTTCCCTTCTTCTTCATTTTCTTCTTCTCTCTCTAAACACTCCGGCAGAGGGGTTTCCCTTCGCCAGAGGTCTGGACCTTCGAAGGTCTGGTTCAAATCTAGTAAACCAGACCTCCGGCAAAGGGAAACCCCTTTGTCGGAGTGTTTAAGAGAGAGAAGATAGAGAAGGGAGAGAGAAGAAAAGGAATAAGAAGAGAGAAAGGGGGAACAAAAAGAGAGAAAGTAGGAAGAAGAAAGCAGAATTTTTTTTTTAAGGTTGTCGGCCGAAATATTTTCTGACCGACGACCCTCCGCTAGAGAAGAGAGAGGTGAGGTGGAGACAGATGCTAGGTGGAGGTAGATGTGAGGTGGAGATAGATGTGAGGTGGAGGTGAGGTGTCTATGTGACGTAGAGGTGAAGTCAAGTGTGGTGAGTTGGTTAAATGAGATGGCTTAATGCTTTCAACCACTTAGGCAACCAAGTGTTGACTTATTTCATTCTTATTGTCATTACATGTTATTAGGTTTTATTTTTTCCATTCTTCTTATTAGTTTTTATTTCGATCAATTGGAGAATCACACACATAAGAGACTATCCTTTTAGGCCACCTCTTCTGGTTTCAATAACTTCACTTGGCGGTGGGCTAGAAGGGAATTGTGGGCTTGGTAGTGCTTTTTTTTTTATAAGATGAGCTTGGTAGTGCCAATAATATAGATGAAAGCTCTACGTTTCTCCAACATTTGCTAATAACTTCACTCAAACTTAGAGTGCCATATAGTGTATCTTACTGTTTTTTCTAAAAATCATTTTTAATGCGAAACTTAACTTGAATCTCTAAAATGATGTGGTAACATTATTATCATAAAGATCCTCAAAAAGACACTGCAAATGCAATGTCATGTCGACGACTTCCAAATGCTACCTAAACAATTGGAATAATTTTATAGTCAAAATATAAGGTTTAGATTTTTCTAGATTGTTCTATTGGGGAAACCCATTTAAGTGCATCTCTAATGTAATACTCAATCCAAAACGGTCTTAGTGCCACATAGAATTTTGAGAGTTTTCTTTCAAAACTTTTCTAATCCAAAACTCTATTTAGTGCTCTAAGACGATGTTGCAGTAGTTAAATGTAATTATGGGTTGCTGATTTTGGACATTTTATCTCTAAAGTATCCTCTCGAGATATCTCTAATGGTCCAACTTATCATTTTAATATTTAAACCAACAAAAATCAAGTCTTTATATATCTTCAAAGTAACTAATTATTTATTTGTCAACGACTCTTGGTTGGAGTGGTAAGAGGTTTAGTCTTCTATTCTAGAAGTCAAGGGTTCGAGGCACGCTGACAATTTCAGAAACAACTAATTATTTATTTACAAAATAAGCATGCAACATAAGAAAAACAACTTTGCATTAAGAGCATGCAAAGACGGGTGGATTTTTATTTGAGTTATTTCCTTTTTGTCCTCTAGTTTGTGTCCAGCTTCCTTTTTTGGCTTTCTTTTATTCCGTCAGTTAACTTTAATAAAGATGTTATAACTACCCTTCTTATAATATATTTTTAAAATAAAATTAATTGAAAAACATTAAGCCACCTCATCTCACCCACTTCATCACAATCCACCTCCACCTCACATTTCTCTCCACCTCGCATATTTCCACTGTATCTCTTATTCGGCGGAAGGTCGCCGGCAGGAAAATTTTCCGGTCGGCGACCTTCAACCATAAAAAAAATTTTCTTTCTCTTTCTTCTTCTCCTTCTTCCTACTTTCTTTCACTTCTTCCTTCTTTCTCTTTCTTCTTCTTCTTCCTACTTTCTCTCTTCTTCCTTCTTCTCTTCTTCTTATTTTCTTCTTCTCTCTCTAAACACTCCGGCAGAGGGGTTTCCCTTCGCCAGAGGTCTGAACTAGACCTTCGAAGGTCTGGTTCAAATCTAATGAACCAGACCTCCGGCGAAGAGAAACCCCTTTGTCGGAGTGTTTAAGGGAGAGAAGATAGAGAAGGGAGAGAGAAGAAAAGGAAGAAGAAGAGAGAAAGTAGGAAGAAGAAAGCGGAATTTTTTTTTAAGGTTTTCGGCCGAAATATTTTCCGACCGACGACCCTCCGCTAGAGAAGAGAGAGGTGAGGTGGAGAAAGATGCTAGGTGGAGATAGATGTGAGGTGGAGATAGATGTGAGGTGGAGGTGAGGTGTCTATGTGACGTAGAGGTGAAGTCAAGTGTGGTGAGTTGGTTAAATAAGATGGCTTAATGCTTTTTAATTAATCTTATTTTGAACGTGTTTATTAAATATTACTTACTAAACCAAAAAAAGGACTAAATTTGAATTTATGAAAAATAAAGAACAAAAAAAAAACTGGTTACAAATTAGGGGGCCAAAAAAGAAATGAATCTTTTTATTTTGCCACCTGAGAATGAGAATCTTAGTTGAGACCTAATACATCATAATCAATGGAGTGTTTTCCTATCAAAAAATAATTAATAGAGTTTTATTTTTGGTTTTGCGGTCACGTGTGGTTTAAAATGTAATTCAGAGGTGGTGCTTTTTCTTGGGAATTGTTTGGTTATAATGTTATGGGTGGTTGGTGCTCCCAACTGCCGTTGGTGCATCATAAGAGTTTTAATCAAAAAGCATAGCTTATAGATGCTCTAGTAAAATATCTCTAAACAATTAAATAAGAAGAAAAAAAGTAATTTGGAGATTCACTTTTCACAATTGACACCTAATATTTTTAAAGGTATTCTTGATTGTTGTATTGAAGATGCTTTAAGAACATCTGCAACGCATAACTTAACAAAATCTCAAATTGTTCTATTGTCCAATCTCAATTGAGATTTTCTTTTCTAGATATCAGTTTTGAGATCCTCAATTCAAAAAACATCTCCAATGCAACACTCTAAAAACGTAAAGACTACTTAAGTATCTCATTTTTTAAATTAGTAATTATACTTTAATCTCAAATGTTGAGTGTCTTCCTTAGCTTTTTTTTTTTTTTTTTTTTTTTTTGTTAAGGAGTGTCTTCCTTAGCTATCTTAAAATTAAATGGTGTCACATCATCTCAAGACTCAAACTGAGTTTTTAGTTGGAGAAAATTTCTTGTGAAAAACTCAAAATCCTAAGTAGCACTTGGAGTTTTTCAGTTTGAGTCTTGTATTGGAGACACTGGTGCTGTTTGTTTTTTTTTCAAAGTCTGAATCTGAATTAGCTGAATCTGAATTTGCTGAATTGAATTTGCTGAATCTGAATTGACTGGATTATATCGTGAGTTAGATGTTTGTTTTGTAAATCTGAATTGATAAATCTGAATTACATTTTTGACATTTTTACCCTTATTTCATATTTTAGACAAACAAAACCTAAACCCAAAACCTAAACCCTAATTTCTCTCCATGTCTTAAACAAAAAGAAAAAACTAAACCTAATTTCTCTCTCTCATATTTCTGCCGGCTCCTCTCTACACCATTCTCCCTCCTTCATAAAACAAGTCAGGCGACGGAAGTCCGATCATGGAGGTGCGGCAAGGGATACACTCTCTCCTTCTCTCTCTCTCTCAGTCCTCTTTCTCTCACCAACAGATTGTCGAAGTGGAACCCTCGCCAGATTCGGCGAGAGTTCCTCTCTGTCTTTCCCTTTCTCAATCCCTCTCTCTCTCTAATCAACCTTCGGAATAGTCAAGGATTTTGTGCTTTAGTGGTGGTATTCTGTGGTGGCGTTCGGTTTTTGGTGGGTGGTGGCGGTAGGGTTTGTACTTATGGTGGTGGTGGGGTTTGTGTTGGTGGTGGTCGGGTGGTGGTGTTGGTGGTCATGGATCTGGGTGGTGGTGGTCTTGGTGTTGTTGGTGGTCGTGTGGATCTGTGTGGTGGTGGTCTCGGTGGTGGTGGTGGTCGTGGATCTTTGTGGTGGTGGTCTCGGTGTTGTTGTTGGTCGTGGATCTGTGTGGTGGTGGTGTGGGTGGTCGTGGTGATCTGTGTGGTGGTGGTCGTCGGCGGTGGTGGTCGTCGGCGGTGGTGGTCGTCAGTGGTGGTGGTGCTAAATAAGATATTTGACTGAAAATATATGTAATTTATGGGGGTATAAATGGTATTTAACTCATTTCAGCCATTGAACTTAGTTTTCAGACTTGTTTTGAAGTCTGAAAAATGTAGGCTACTTTTCAGCCAATTCAGACCATGATACAATTCAGACAATATTTCAGATTTTCTTACATAGAAAAAACAAACATCCTGAAATCTGAATTGATCCCAATTCAGATTTCAGATCTGAAAAATTAGAAAAACAAACAGCACCTAAGACTACTAACCGCTACAAGTCCCAACAATAACCCGCTCATTGGGAGGTACTCTGCTCCAGAAACGACCAAGAATATTGAATTAAAATAATGGAAATGAACGACTCATCCTCTCCAACTCTACACAGAATCAGAAAATTATTTCTTTGTTATTTTCTCAAGAAATCATAGACTGCATACAGCTTATACGTCTCAATTTACATGTTGATCTCCCTCATTGGGCGTGTACCTCTAAGGTAATTTCACTGTTTCATCAATGCATCGTCATCATGCAACATCAAACAGTCGAATAAATGGACTCCAAGCTATTGAGACGATCCGGAAAGACGATTCGAACCCAAAAATCAAACTATTTATGCGAAGGATAGCCCATCCTCCATCTTTGGACAGTGTTAGCTCAGTACATTCCCTTGACAAACCTTACTCGTCTGCAGCAAAGCAGACAAATCTCGAACAAATTTCCTTCGTAGAAACTCCGTTATTCAACACTGCTCTTTGATATCCCTCTCACTTGGTGATCAACTTCACATCCAACTAACTTCTATTCTGAGTGGTGCCATGCTAGATCTTCACTACCTATACCAAAAGAAGATAACCAATTAATACCCAGAGCAACTCAAGTCCAGAAAAGCTGCTACCACTCTTTTTTGGATGTCCATCATCCTGTTAATCACCATAATATACGCATTCATTTAATCATAAATAGATGATGATCATCAAAGAAAATAAATAACGATAGGTCCATTCCCACTCATGCGGTAGGTGTGGTCTCAGCTTATTGGGACATCAATCAAGAAAAGATATACACCAAATACCATACTATTCTTACTGTACTTTAGCTTCAAGAAAAGATATGCACACACATACTCATATATAACACAAACATTTAGGTTCGCTCTAAACATTAATTACAGAAATTTTTTGTCGTGCGTTTACAGAGCCCACTTGACTATCTACTGAGTCTTTTCTCTTGGTATCTTTTACAACCATCTACTGAAAAAGACATTCATCTCCTTTCCATGAGCACCCAAAAACTGACTTTCGTTTCGACAGAGCAGGAAGAATGCGAGACCCCAAGACTGTCATGTCAGCAATCAGTCATCGAAACTGAATAACACCTGAGACTATACCAAAACAGTGATACTAAGCTGCAGGAAGAATACATTTCCAAAACAAAAAACAGGATAGTTTCTTCTTCCACCTACGTATATACACAAGCTAGGGGTCCCGTTTCTTATATATTATCAGATGACGGAGTCCAGATAATAGTTACAGCGCTTCCTGTTGAACTCCAACAAACTTCCATACGTATTATCTGCCACCCCAACAAAGAGTGCTTCTGTGTCAGGACTAAAACATATTCCTGCTATCTCACCAAACAGGTCAATCTCCTGCTCTTTACTGTACCCGCAACACGTATCAAAAATATGAACAAAGTCAGCCGCCTCAGCCACTGCCATAAACCGACCGTCTGATGTGAATTTTATTGCTCTTATTGCACCAATTCGCCCTTCGACTACAGCAATTGACTCCGAAAGATTTCTCACGTCCCAGAGCCTGCAGGTCTTGTCTTGATTCCCAGTGGCCAGGATTTGACCATTCGGGTGCCATGCTGATGAAAATGAATAATCTAAGTGGCCTTCCAGGCTACCGATCATCTGCAGAACAGTTAAATGAGTTTGAGTATAACTTCAGGATCAGATATAATAACTCATCTAATTCGGTGAGCTGAAAATCCAAGACAGATGTCACATAATAAACACATTACCAGATTAAGCTACTCTGAGTGTCCCGATCAGATGTCATAGTACACAAAATGTTAAGAAGAAAAGTTGCTTAAGTGAAGAAGTATTTGTGTTATATAAGAATTAGTTGTTGCTACCTTTCCAGTCTGGGCATCAGCAAGCAAGCAATCTGTGCTATCCCCAAGAACAGCAAGTAACTTTCCATCTGGGCTAACAGAGGTATTCTGTTAAAGATGAGAGAACATAAAAGATATATCAGCACCATTTCTCAATGCCACTATAAAGACTTGGATGATTCCTTAGTACAATGAAACTCACATTTACAGACCAGGAGAAGGAAAACTGATTCAACAAAGCGAATGTCTCTGAGTCAAAGACCCTCACTTGTGCGTCATTGTTTGCAGTCATCACTCGCGTTAAACCACTGACAAGTAAATATTGTTAAAAGGAACCAAATTCAGAAGAAGTTACCATGTATGCCTATGTGTTTCAAGTTCTTACTTAGAGCTTTGGTAGATATCAACAGCATTGGTAATGGCAGTCTCGTCATTGGTAATCTTTGCGCAGAATTCAACACCTGGACGATTCAAATGCTGGTTCGAAAAAATGAATAGTGAGAAACATTGCTTGATGAGGCTCGGTTTTGTATTTCTATGAGAAACTTTAGAGTGCTTCTAACTTCTTTTTTTTTGACAATCAGCATTTGAAAGCATTACTTTAAAAACCAGTTGCTTCTGGAAAGAGAACAGTTTTTCTGGAAAGTTTCAAATGAAAAATCATTGAATAAGTGATTTTCTATCAAAGAAACAATCATGCCTGGCTCCAACCATGCCACTGAATATACCTTACATACAAGTTCTCCATGGAAACCACCAGCTACCATTAAATTGTCTTTAACAGCCATGGTGCTAACTTGTACTCTTGATAATGACTGGGCCAAGGATCCAGGATGCTTCTGTAGGGAGATCGTTGATAAATCAATGAGACGATAATCTATGACCGGAAAATTTACTTGCAGATTGTCACAATAAATCTTGCTTACCAGGGTAGGTGCAATTGGCCCAGCAACATTAAGCATCTCTCTGCCTCTTCGGAGTAAAGAAGACCAATGCATGATGGAGAAATTCTGCATCAGATAGACATCGTGCTTTGATGTTGCCCACAAAAGATTCCTCAGCTGAAAAACGAAGACTAAACCAGTTGAAGACCACACCGTCGACAATATAACCAAACCAACAGTGACAGTATAATATTGCACATGCTCTTGCAAAAAAAAAACAGAGGTATTGATCCCCAGATACCGAATCTTTGAGAATATAGGCGCATCTAGAACATCAGAAACCTTAGGAGTATGTAATAGTTTTATGCTCTCTTTTTTGTGTGGTTTAGGGTATACTGCCAAGGCTTCAGATTCGATAAAGCATAAAAAGCGACATGTTACGAACTTTTATTGTTACATCTTGCTTCTAGACTACATACCCTTTCTGTACACATCAATTAAAACCACTGAGGCATGGGCACTGACAGGAAAAGTTAAACAAATAACAATGATGACAGTGACGATTTAGGAGCTGGATAAGAAAAGAAGGTTGGCGATTGACTGCGTTTCATAAGCGTTTAATCTTTTATCTCTCATTTGAGGTATAATTTATTAATATTCCTGTGATTTGTATGATAGGAATAAATGGTCATAGGTGTGAAAACAAAGTGTTTCTAAATGCAGTGAACGAGAAAGTAGTCTGCAAAATAGAAGATTAAGTCAGAAATTACAGTAGTCCAAAAAAAATCTTCATAAAGAGGTGGTCAGGTGAGCATCGTCTCCACACAAAAGAAGCGTTCATCTTTCACCATATCTTAACTGAATCAATCTGTCTACTCAGTAGTAATTAGCTCTGAAAAGAAAATTCAAAGGTATCTTGGTTGCTTGAAGTGATGCTATATTGCATTGGGAGGGGGAAAATTTATTCAAATAATTGTTTCACATCTATCACCTAAATTCGACCGTGAATTGCTCAACCCGTCCTTGAATTGCTTACTCCAACCTATTTCAGGCCTCAGTGGAAGAAATACTTAAATATTATAAGTTTCTGATGGTGAATTGTAGTGTGGAGTGTGTACAGGTATGAAGTGTGTGAAGTGTGAAGTGTGTGAGGTGTGTGAAGAGTGAATTACACATTATTGACTGACGGAAATCTAAATGTCTTGACCAAGCTACAAGATATAAATTATTGCAAGTTTCATGTTCATTTGCAATGTCAGACACTTAGACGTAAATACATAAAGCATATCATCTCCTGCAAAAGAAACAATTACAATCAAAATAAATACTCTACCAGAACAGAATGGCAAGATAAACTTTTAAACTCTACAAAATTACGTAAGAATCAACACAACATAATAATTATGCTCTATTCTCTGTGAGCCTCAGGACCAGTTGAGGAAACACTGTAGATAACAAGGAGACTGTAAGTCAACCCCATTCGAGACCCTATCATTCTGGGTACATGAACTTTCACAATGCCAAAACATTTTCCTATCATACCAGATGTGCTTAAGCTTGCGTATCCGTTCTCCTGCTGGTTACTCCGACCTGCTTCAATGCTGAAAAAAATATAAAACTGCATCCTCCTAAGTGATGAAAAGGAGTTAGCCACAATACACAGTATTGTTGCACAACTATGAAGCCACATTTAGCACTCACAAATACTAATATTCATTCTCACAGACATCAATTTCTTAAAACAACGGGCAGAATCCAATACACATAATATTGACAACTACTATCACAAGTTACAAGCACACCAAAGGGCCAAACTCGTACGTAATGTCGAAGGCAAAGCAGTTGGGCATGAATGAAAATATAGAGGCAGCTAGGGGGGCACTATTGTCAATGTATGAATATAATAAACAAAATCTAACATGAATTTTGCACCCGTACCTTCCCTGAAATGATAATAATGCTTAAAGCACAGAGCTATAGTCACATGTAAAACTTCCATTGAACAATAAAAATACGGAAACGGACCTCAAAATTACTACACTGGACCACACGAAAACTTCTTCTAAGGCCTCCAAATCTCAATTTAAACAATAGATCTAACGGTAATGTGTGTAGCGTACATATGTGTTTGATCCTTTGTAATGCATTTATGAATAAAGAGTATACCTTGCTGATGCTAAGCCTCTCAGAGATGGAAAAGATTATGCTAAATAAATAAGAGGTGGATCATTCAATTACATTAAGTAATTTGTTGTGCTTCATAGTTAGCGGACTATTGACTCCATGTATGAAATTGTTTTGAAGATCGAAAATAAATATAGGTAAGAATCTACAATCAGATGATACGTTTTTATTAATCGACAAATGATGTGAAGTCTGTTTTCTTGCACTAACAAACAGAAAAAAGATACAGAAACGCCGGAAAGAAAAATTGTTGTTTCATATCTGAAGGAAAGTCATAAAAATTCGTTCACCATATAAAGATATGCCACAACTTTGAAATCCTTAACAGGATAGTGTGACTAATTAGATCAGAAGGAAAAAAAATAATGGAGGTTAGGTAAAAGTTTTCTACCTGGAAATGAACAATGGTTGATTTGACAAGCCTTGTATTGAATTGGAAATCGTAAAAAGTGCTTCCCTTCTCTACGTGCTCGTGTGCCTGTTAAAAGTGAAAGTTCAATGTTAAAGTTACACCATTAGGTCAATGTTAAACAGCTATAGCAGTAAGTCAGTAACACCATCAGTTCGGACTCTGACTTCTACATAGTTGCTAATATGAAGAAGACAAACCATATATATGCATGGAACTAAAGAACTCAAAAGGAAAATACTAGATCATCTAACAGGGATAGCTAGCTAGGTAGTCAGAGTTGTTTTTCGCTAGCTAATTACTAAGGGCCTGAATTTTTTTTCAAAATTCATATACATCCAGTGAATCCACAAAATTATTTGTAAAATGAAATGTGAGAATAGTGCGACATAGTAGAAGGGGTATCTAGCAACCAAGAATATAATGTCTAGGTCCTCTCCACTCATTGCCAATTGGTATCAGAGCTAGGCCCGCATGTGATAGGTTTAAAAGTCCACGCGTGCTCCATCCCACCGAAAAGAAAAAAACACAAGTGATAGGCTCAAACAACGCCACACGTGAGGGAGCACGAATAGCCCCACATAGGAGAAGGGGTATCTAGCAACAAAGAATATAATGTCTAGGTCCTCTCCACTCATTGCCAATTGGTTTTGAGTTGAATGACCACAAACTTAACATGAAATACACAATAAAAATGAATATTCCCAATCGAGATTCGGCATTGAATTTCCATTATGTACATCCCTAAATATTTCTCTTATTTCCAAACAATAGTTTTCATTGGACAAGTTTGTTATTTTTCAATAAACTTGCCAACAAAGAAAAATAAAGTCTACGCCGAGGAATCAAATTTCGGTTTAGTGGAAATTTCAATAGGTCAGTGTGGAAATGTCGCAAAAACGAGGAAATGATATAAATATGATGAAATGTTTTTACAACATTAATAAACCATAAAGAAGCATAAAGATGTTATCTTGACTCTAACAAAATTGTATGTGAATATAACCCCTTAGACTAACGGAGTGGGTTCATACATTTTCTGATATATGGGTAAAGTACCCATAATTGGAGAAGAGTTAAAGAAGGATCGAGTTTATTTTGCTTATAAAAGTCACATTTTGGTCAAATATGTAAAATGTTAATTGCTCAGTTTGAAGGGTTATATTCACTTAAGAGATTGTTAAAGGTAAAGTACCAAAACAATAATCTTAAAAAAATATATAATATTCAGTTTTTTATGGGTTTCTTTTTAAAATAATAACTTTAAAGGCGCTCCCCTAGGGTTGTTTTTTTAAAAAAGTTTGAAATTTTGAATTAATATGGAGAAAAAAAAATACAAAGAAAGAAGTGGGATGATTTACAATGCTTAAATGTTACTTCATTGTATCATCCCAATTTGAAAGTTTGAAACTTTAAAGGCGCTTCCCTTGGCTCATCCTATATTTCTACCCCAATGCTTAAATATATATCTTCCACCTCTATGTTGAGACTGTTAATAGAGTCCTTAAATATCCCATCGTTTCTTGCTTGCCAAATGGACAAACGAATAGCATAAGGAATTAGGTTCCGTATCTCCTTCCTGGATCTCTTGTTTGGAATTTTCCTCCATTGCTCTATGTTTGAGGTAACGACCTTGGAGTACACCATTGATAGCCAGGGGATAGGATGAAGTAGTTCCACAATTTTCGAGCCTCACAGTGAATGAATAGGTGATCTATCGAGTTGCCGCATTGGTTACATCTAGCACATCTGCTTGGCATTTGCATCCCACGCCTCTAAAGATTATCTACTGATGGCAGTTTACCCAGAACTGTCGCCCAAAGCTTACTCTAGGAGGGATTTTAGGCTACCATAAGCACTTGAACTCAAATTGACAATTCCCCTCCCAAGTGTTATTGAGCACATCTACTTGGCATTTGCATCCCACGCCTCTAAAGGTTATCTACTGATGGCAGTTTACCCAGAACTACCACCCAAACTACAAAGCTTACTCTAGGAGGGATTTTTTTTTTTGAAACTTTGAATTAATATTAAACAAGGAAAACTATACAAGGGGGGGAGGTTAGTGGGCAGGTTAGCCAATCCATGCCTCCCAATTGAAAACAACATCATTGAAATGGACAGATCCAAAACAATTTAGGTTTTTTGCCCAGCCAAAAATAACAGACTTAATGTCCTCCACATCTAGGTTCGAGTTTGCATTCCCATCCTTAAAAGTCTTGCTATTGCGATCTTTCCATAGGCTCCACACTATAGCTGCTGGTATTAAGTTCCATATCTCCTTCTTTCCTCGCGGCTTAGGGGTATTCTCCCATTGATCGAAAAGGTTGGCAACCGATGAAGGAAAGCACCATTTAATACCTGCCGAGTTGAGAAAATATGTCCACAGACCTTGCGCCACCTTACAGTGTATGAACAAGTGAGCACTAGTCTCCTCGCTATCCTTACACATGATGCACCGGTTGACGATCATAAGACCCCTTCGTCTGAGGACATCCACCGTCGGGACTCTATTGATGAATGTCGCCCAAAGCATAAATCCAACTCTCGGAGGGATACCCTTCCTCATGAGGATCTTCACTAGTGTTGGATGCATGATTTGGTCTCCTGTTTCCATCAACGAGTAACATTGCTTGACCGTCAATTTCTCTTTCTCCTCCCTTATCCATACCCTAGAATCCTGGTTACTATTTAATCTAACCTCCTGGAGGATCCCTAGAAGCTCCGCATAGTCCGTAACTTCCCAGTCATTTAAGCTTCTCCTAGTTTTGATGCTCCATACCCCGGATTCTAAGTCGATCATCTCACAAACTTTCGCCTTCTTCTCCACCACGATGGAGAAAATGTTATGGAAGCGATCTTTTAGCGTCAAATTACCTAGCCATATATCCTCCCAGAACATAATCTTCTGACCACTGCCCACTTTCCACTTGGTAATTCTTCTAAAGTCAAACAAATTATTTTGGATTCCTTTCCAAACCCCACAGCCATAGGATAAGTTTTTAACCTTCTTTTCCCAAGCATCCGGCTCAACTCCGTACTTATCCCCGATTACTTCCTTCCATAACTTGCCATCTTCCTGTTCGAACCTCCAGAGCCACTTAGTTAGAAGAGCTTGGTTCATAGTCTTCAGATTCTTGATACCCAGACCCCCTTTAGCCCGGGCTGTCTTTACTTTGCTCCATGCTGCCCAGTGGATCCTCTTGGTCTCTGATTTTCCATTCCACAAAAAGTTACACATCTTAGAGTCGATCTCCTTCAGGACACCCATCGGAATGGAGAACAGAGACAAATAGTAAGTAGGGAGTGCCTGCATCACCGATTTTAGAAGAGTTAGCTTCCCCCCTTTCGATAGCACATGCCCTTTCCAAGAAGCCAATTTGCTATTAATCCTCTCCATAACCGGATCCCACAGAGACTTAGCCTTATATCTATGACCAAGAGGCAGTCCTAGGTATGAAGTGGGGAGAGTACCTATAGGACATCCAAACCCTTCCAGAACCACCATATTTCTATTGCTTTCCTCAACCTCTATCACCTCATAAATAAAAGACTTCTTCAGATTCACTTTCAAACCTGAACATAGCTCGTACCAAACCAGAATGTCTCGCAGCTTCATTAGCTGATCCATGTCTTCATCTAGAAAAAACAGCGTGTCATCCGCGAACTGCAAATGATTAATCTTCCTACTCGAGGCTGCGACTTGAAAACCCCTAATCCACCCTTTAACTTCCGCTTGCTGCATGCATTGACTCAGAACCTCCCCAACCAAAAGAAATAGAAGGGGGGATATGGGATCCCCTTGCCTGATCCCTCGCGAGCTCTGGAACACAACAGAAGGTTGCCCATTGATCAACACCGAAAAGGTGACCGACGAGATGCAAACATAAATCCAGGCCCGCCATTTGTAGCCGAAACCCATACGGTTCATGATATGGTAAAGAAAGTCCCAATTAATACGATCATATGCTTTTTCTAAGTCCGCCTTGAGTACGATACCTCTGCGACCTTCTTTCCTCCTTGAATCAACCAACTCGTTGGCTATCATGACACCATCTAGTATTTGTCTACCACCTATGAATGCTCCCTGAAAAGGGGATACAACTTTATCCATAACCGACGCCAATCGAGAGGCTAGAACCTTAGAGATGATCTTGTAAGCCCCTCCCACTAGACTAATTGGTCTGAAATCCGTGAAGGAAGAACTCTGCTTCTTCTTGGGAATCAGAACTATGAAGGTCTGATTAAGTCTCCAATCAAGTTCTGCCGAGCTTGAGAAAGCCTCTACCATTGTCATGAACTCTTCCTTGATGATATTCCAGCATCTACTGTAGAACGAGATAGGCAACCCATCCGGACCCGGTGCCTTGTCTTTAGCCAAGTCGGCTATAGCCTTCCTTACTTCCTCCTCTGTAAAGGTCCTTTCTAAACCGTCTGCCTTGTCGGGCGAAATATGAGGAAGATTCATACCTTCAATACCAGGTCTGCAAAATGTAGGTTCACAGTAGATCTTACTAAAATAGTTTACTGCCTCTTTCATGATCTCTTCTTCTTTAGTGATGTTGCCATTATCCTGAATGATGATGTTGATTCTATTTTGCCTAGCCCTACATTTCATTATTTTGTGAAAGTAGGATGTGTTCTTGTCTCCCTCTTTGAGCCATAAAGCTCTGGATTTCTGACGCATGCTTATCTCCTCCTGAGCCATTAGACTCTCCAATTCTCTTTTCATTTTCTTCATATCCTCGAATTCTGGTTGGGATAAGGTCTGTTGCTCCTCCTTCTTGTCTAGGACACATATGTCCGACTGCAATTGTACAAAAGCCTTATGGAACTTGCTGTATTTCTCCCTTGACCACCCTTTGAGCTTACCTTTCAAGTATTGGAGTTTTTTCCAGAACGTGTGACTTGGAGACGAACCGTTAGGGCCTTCCGCCCACCAAGTTGCCACGACATCCATGAAATCCGTCTCCCTCATCCACCTCTCCTCCATCCTAAATGGGGGTGGATTAGCTTTAATTACCTCTGTCCTCAAAAGGATGGGAGCATGATCTGAGATAGGCCTAGGGAGGATGTGTTGCTCCACCTTAGGATATTTGTCTTCCCAAGCTCCATTGATGAGGAACCTGTCCAGGACATTAAGTACCGGATCAACTTGGTTGTTAGTCCAAGAATATTCCATCCCTTGTTTGGGAAGGTCCATTAGTCCATCTCTAGGAGGGATTTTAGGCTACCATAAGCACTTGAAGTCAAATTGACAATTCCCCTCCCCAGAGTTATTGGCGCTCTCCTGAAGGGAAATTTTAGAGAAGGATGATGAGAAAAATGGCTGCGAGTAACACTTTCGGGGACGCTTTTAAATTTACCCTTTTCAAAAACATGAGTGCATCAAAAAAGCTGCGCATTGCTGCAACAAAACTTCACAAAAAAACAATTTAACCCTAGAAACCAGTCGTATCCTTCTTCTTCTTCACACAGCCCCATCTCCTTCTTATTCTTCACACAACACCTTCCTCTTCAATGAAATTCACATAGATTCTAGAGATCTCAATGATTGAAGAAGAAATGACAATGAAGAAGAAAATGATGAAGCAAACAGGTTTTTCTTTTAACCCTTCCATTTCTCTCGACTATTTTGAAATTTCAAAGAATTTCGATCGGAGTCTCCAAGAATTTCATTGAAATCTCCAAGAACTTCGACACAATTGTGCATGATATGATTGTAAATACCATTTCGTGCACCTAATCTCAGAAAACGAAATATTTCAGATTTGTTGACCGAAATATTTCAACTTTTCGTTCCTTGGTCTAAGCTTGATAAGCTATAAGTAATGGTGTGCGGGTATCATGTTTTAGTTTTACATATGAAACATAACTATATCACCCTGGTACCAATAGATTGACTTCAAAATAACAAATCCAAATTGTAAAATATCCCGTGGAAGTCACAAATTGCGGATTTACACCTTGCGAATTTGGGTTTGTTCAAACATGTACGTAAAAAGTGGATATAGTCAAAAGTAATAAATTCTTGGGTATGCATATTTTCGCACCATTAACTGTTATGTTTACGCAGAATCTCTCCAACATAGATGTCATATAGAAACAACAAACATAATGTAACCTATGCATAACTTGGCTATGCATTTGAACATGGTATGTAAGGCGAAACTCAAGTAAAAATAAAATATCGGAGGAATATCGTTGGGCGTGCTTAGTACAATAAGCACATCAATATGGAAAAGTAAATTTAAGTCCATTAATTCAGCAAGGTGCTCTGTATCGTGAACAGTTTGAAAGAGAAAAGACTAAATCCCAAGATACCTACTTTTGTAGTCTGAAACAAAAAGAATTTTCAAGAAAATGAAAACAACAAAACGAATAGAACTCAGCGGCAGAACCGAAAAGCACACGTCCTAAAAACAGAACATACAAGTGCAAAGAAACGGATCAGCGCCTTCAGACCAGTTCCAGATCAAAACAATTTGTTTAATAGTTGAAAGAACAGGTTTCGCTCTTGCTAATGATGATAATGTATTATATCAAGAGTAAGTTTCTTCTATATAGTTGAAATCTCCAACTCGGACCTATCTCAGTACACCTATATCACTAAATCTAGGCTTGGGAGTTCAACAAAGATGACTTTGAATTGATAGTTGATACTAGGCCTCCCCCAAGGATGGAGCTTACAGTAAATTTCCTTTTTCTGTATTAGGGGATTGGGCATTGGCACACTAGCCTGAACAGAAACTACACAACTGATATTTAAAACTGAAACAGTGGTAACCAACCTTGTCAAGATAGCCAGTAGAACGCGGTAGATTCTCGTAATTTTTGTACTGCTTTAGCCTAGTTGCTCGGTACTTATCTCGAGTATAATTTAGTCTTTCCCACGGGATTCCCTGAATATCCTTCCCATTACGAGCTTCAATAGCTGATGTATCTGTCCTACGCTTGTTCTGTAAGACAGAAACCGATGTTATCAAAATTCAGCCTAAATATCAACTCGTCTAAATATTCCCAAGGATTCAGAAATTTCTCAAACATACCATGTCGATATCATCTGTAACATCTGAATCTCGTTGAATCAGCTGTTGCTGCCGATCTTCGTACATCAAATAATCTTCAAAATCATCAACTATGAACTCCAAATAGTCGTTCTGAAGTTGGTCCATTGCTGCTTACTTCAAGTCTACAACCAAAGATAAAGCAGTAAGAGAAGAAGATGGATTGATTCTTCTAACATCATGAGAGAACAGTCCCATATGAGAGAAGAGCAATGTAGCAATCAACAATAAAATATTAAAATGTGAAGGCTTAAAAGCCACACTTGTTCCAAGTCACGGGGAAAGAAAAATAACGCCGCCCACCCGTGAGAGGGCCGGTGAGAATAGTGAATATAAGGTCTATATCCTCCCAGTTCATTGTCAATTGATTTTGAGTTGGATGACCACGTGACCACATAACCTATCAATCTGATAAAATGAAAAAACTAAGGAAACAAGAATAACAATCCAACCAACTACTTATGGGAACAGATTACAAGTCCAAACGCCTAAACGGAAACAAAATATCTTCTTTCAACATAGAAGAACCGAAACAAAATCAAATAAGAAAAAGAAACAACTTATAAAGCCGGAATTTTTTTAAGTGATTCAGAGAATCAAGTAAGAGTAGAAACAGTGCACTTTGATCTGTCACTGAATTTCACAATTTGAATAAAATAGCTACTGAAAATCGAATCAAAAATGGAAGTTGAGAGCATAAAATACCTTTGATTCTTCAAAATAAACCACTTTAATAGTCAAACTTTGAGCAAAATCGTTTCGGATAAGACTAGAATCGAAGAAAACGGCAGAACCTAAAGAGGAATTAAAGTCGTATATACTTTTGCTTTCGACAAGAAAGTTGGGGGAAGAGAGACCAACACAAGAACAAAAATGTCGTCCGGGGTACTAGAACCCTCAGCTATTATATAGAGAGTAAAGAAAACAAGGGTGTGGACCCTACCGGCCTGCCTGGCAATTTCGTGCCTTCTAGGGAACCTGTATAATCGCCAAGTGTCATGCAAGAGAAACGTGACGCATTTTGTAGGTTAAATACATAAATAAAAGAGAGAGACGGTGGGTGGGGACATTTTTTTCTTTTTTTTGTTGAACTGCAGGGACATTTTTTTCTTGTTTTTTTTTTTTGAAGTTCTCATAAAAATAAACCAGGTTACAATATTCAGACCCAATACAAACTTGAAAAGTTCAATAAAGGATGAAATGTAACTAATTATCAACTGAGAAGGGCTTAAACATAAATTTTAACTAACGGAGGGTAAAACTGATGCCGCCAACATGTGTGCGTCCTTATTATTGATTCTGGGGCAATAGCTAATATCCAGCCGTAGATCCTGTATACTTGACCGAATGCCGTTGATTTTGTCCGAGATTCTCCATGGGATTTCCGGATCAGCGGCCCCGATTAACTCCAACAAAACCCTACAATCTCCTTCGATTATAAAAGAGGAAAGCTGCCGTTCATTAGCTAGGGTTAATCCCATCTCAAACCCTGCGATTTCACTGTGAATAGGTGATATTGGTTCGATCAAGCTCGCTCTGGAACTCAAGATAACTCCGTCCGAGTTTCTTAGCAAGGCAGCACAAGAAGCATGATCTTTTTTGAAAGATCCATCAAAGTGAAAGAAAATAAAATAAAAGGACAGACAAAGAAAATACAAAGTTAGGAATGTAAGTAGGCGGGAATGGAACTCCACGTGTTTGTCCGTCGATGAAGTCTTGCCTATTTTGTCAGTTTGTCAGCATGCATGTTTTCTGTGCGTGAGATGTGGGAGAAAACAACACTTTTGAAGTGTGTTGTAAGCTGACGAACATCTTACTTGTTACTGTTAATTTAGTATCTATTTGTTTGTGGTAATATCTTGGCTTGTAGTGATCTCTGTAACTTCTTTTGCTCTTTTTTCTGTCTTTTTCGTATTTCCTCTTGCTTAATCATGCACTATAGCAATATTGACTTCTCGGTCCTATCTTGGAACGTCAGCAGTTGTGGTACTTGATGATGCATAAAATGTCCTGACGTTGACTAACGTCAGGAAGTCAAAATCAGGCCTGAAGTCTAACGGATCAATTCGGCTTAAGGCAGCAGGACAGCTGAATCCTTGACGATCCATTACGCACTCCCCTAACTGGGAGGTCGGCTAGAGGAACCAACCCTGTGTTAGCCTCCGGCATGAACATATCAGCCCTGGGATTTCTAGAGGAATATGCGGGTCCACGTAGGTTTGGTCGATGTCTCGCGTCCTAAACTGGGGAGGCAGAAGCGCACCAGTAACCTACCGACTTAATCTCAGAATATCCTCGAAGATCTCAGTCGGTTACGGATCTCGAAGTGTTTAAGCAAGCTTGGACTTCACGACTCTAAAAAGAGAAAACTTTTCCAGAAGACCTATCACCTCGGTAGGATATCTACGAAGGATCCTTAAACTTAGGAACTTTTATTTATCCTAGATACGAGATAAACACAGAGGAAAAAACTCCCCTCAACGGCAATCATAGCCGCCTCAATAGCAATCACGACCGCCTCTTTAGCATATAAAAAGGCCCCCACATCGTCTTCCACAAGACATCTAAAAAACATCATCTTCTACCCCCAAAAACCTAGAAGAAACACAGAGAGTTCCTATAACTCGCTCCGAAAAGGGTTCAATCAATATTCAATCTTTTTACTGCAAAGAACACCCTGACTGTCTTGAGCGTCGGAGCGGTTTTTGAACCCTTTGCAGGTTTTCCCCAGGAATCGAAGAACAGGAACCATGAGGCAAGGAGCTGAAACCAGGAGAAGGAGCTGAAACCAGGAGAAGGAGCAGAAGCAAGGAGAAGGAGCAGGGAAACAGGGAACCATAGTTGGAGGGAGGAACAGGCGAAGGAATCATCACCAAACTAACAAAATATTCAATCATAACGGAGGTTGTCATGCATAAACTCCCTTTTTTATGCTGATATAACGGAAGACCATTTTTTGACATCAGCATTTGGCGCTAGAAGGAGGGCATCTCTCTAGCAAAATCGTCAATTCGGTAACCCGAACTCTATGTCTTACTTCAAAACTAACTGTTTTCCTTAGCCCTTCAGGCAAGCATGTCGTCAGACGAACACATCCTCCGTAGATCACAGAACATACTTCCCAACGTGGTCGGACTAATGGCCGAGCTCGAGCAGCTTAGAGCAGACCATGCGCGAAAGGAGGAAGAGATAAAACAATTGCAAGAGAGCCTCCAAAAGGCAGAGACAGTTAGGAAGGAACCAACGGTGGAGGATAAAAGGAAACAATCAAGATGCAGGCCCGGAGACTCTTCTCCTCGCCAGGCGACGTGTTCTCGTCTAGAGCCATGGAACTAGCACCCAATGATCAAATGCGTATGGAAAGTATCCTGGATGAAGTTGCGGTACTAAATCCAACTCGACCGTACGTCCCTAGCCCTGGGGAGTCGGCGAAGGATGCACGGATGACCCAACCGTTTGCGAAGTACTGATACACCAAGTAGCGGAGCTGACCCGAGCAAGAGAGAAAGAGAAATCATCGACGGGAGCGATAATCCACCAGCCACCTCTTTGCCGTGCCGGGAAATACTCAAATCCTTGAAGCCTAAGAATTTCAAGTGCCCTACACTCGAGCACTATCATGGCACGGAGGACCCGGTAGTGTTTGTTAATAACTATGTTGCGGTGATGAACCTCTATAGGACCAATCAGAATGTGTGGTGCGTGGTCTTCGCCACTATCTTGAAAGGGCCAGCACAAGCGTGGTACCAAGCACTGACGCCTGGATCCATAAAGTCCTTCGAAGAACTCGCTTAAGCCTTCTGCGACGCTTTCCAGGGAAGCACTACCATCAAAAGGAAAACTGACGAACTGTTCAACGTCGTCCAGAGGAAGACCGAGTCCCTCGCAACCTACTGTCAGAGGTTCCGGAACCTTATGGTGCAGATCCCCAACCTTGAACCAAAAGTCGCGTTCTCCGCCCTAACGAGATGTCTCAGGCAGGACGACATCATACGAGACATCTCGAAAGTCGAGCCCGACACACTTGCGGAGCTGATAGAAAGGGTTAGCCAGTTCAAAAGAAGGAAAGAGAATTATCAAAGGGTGTTTCTCCTGTAGCTCTTCGTGGTGTGATGCGAAGTCCACAACACGTTTGGGAGCTCGTCTACCCAGTTCTTGTTCTTGTAGCACTTGGTCTTAATGTATTTTACCAAAGTTTTGTTAGTTACCTCCACTTAGCTGTTTCCGGTTGGGTGAGCAGAGCTGACATAGCCGCCTTTATCCCGTTTCCTGTCAGAAAGCTCTTCACCGTGTCATTGTTGAATTGGGTTCGTTGCCCATGACGAGGGTGAAGGAGTTGAAGGAGATGCCTTCGACCAAGATGGAAATGCGAGCAATATGTCGGCTAGGACAATTGATGAAGAAGATCATCAAGTCCGATTTATTTAGGGGTCGTAGCGTTTAGCTAGAAACCAACTACGATCGTCGAATTACGAAGTAATTCGCGGCTAACTTC
>BEHA01000429.1:12396-31912 GCA_002897215.1 Eschscholzia californica subsp. californica
TCTGAAAAGATTGAATTTTTATCACTGACTTTGCCTCTTGATACAATCCCTTCAATTCTTGTGAAATGGTTTTTGATAAACTTGAATCACTATCTGTATTAACTTTATCTACAAATCTCGGGTCATTCGCAAACAAATAAACTAAAACTCCGACTATGACGCTTATTAGTCCAACCAGATGGAATGAAATTCTCCAACCAGGAATACCCATGAATGAGGTTGAAGCTAGAAGAAGAGAGAAAAGCCCGCCAAGGATTGATCCAACGTTGCCCGTTAGCTGCAGCCACCCGAAAGCTACACCACGGTTACTATCATCGGTTGAGTCAGCAACAAGAGACAGAATTGCAGGGGTAACTATAGCGAGTCCAATCCCATTTAAACCACGTGAAATGGCAACCTATATATCATAATAACATGAGACAACTTCAAAACAAAATAATCTCAAAGTGATATATTTCTGATTGTTCTATAATTGTGTTTGCATTTGAAAGTCTAAGTAGTTTACATTTACAAAGTTTCCGTTTTCCACAAGACCAGTGAGAATGTGAGCTAAATTTTTAACGTGTATAGACTTCACAATAGCTCGGGAGGCAATGATTTCTTTATCGTAACCTTTTTGTAGACTTAGCTAATGGACGGAGTTTGCATTATCCATTGAGTTCTCCCAAATTAGGGAAACTGTTTAATTTCTTGTTCATATTTCCTCTTTTTGTAGATACAATTAATCATACTAGTTGCAACTAAAATGTGATCTTACACATTACGATATATTGTCTAACAATATCAATAACTGTTCCCATAGTAGAATTATTAGTATGCCTGACCTTTAGCAATGGCAATGATCCAAGAACGTTCTGGTGACCCCAATTACGAATGCTCTCAAGATTGTTGCCCAGGGTTTACATTCTAAACTCAAAGACCACGGGACTACTCCTCAACACCCTCCAACACGTGAAGGTCGTCCGTGGCCTTGTCCTTGCGACATGGAAGTAGAGTACGGGTCAACATGAATGCATGAGTTGGCTCTGATACGAGTGGAAAGCCGGCTAGCTAGTTCAAGAGTTGAGGATTTGTGACAATAGTCCCACATGGGCGAACGGCTATCTAGCAACAAAGAATATAATGTCTAGGCCCTCTCCACTCATTGCCAATTGGTTTTGAGTTGGACGACCACAAACTTAAAAGTCAGACATGCTCCACGTCACCCGAAAAAAAAAAACATGTGTGGGATAGCCTAACACGTGAGGGGGCGTGTGAGAATAGTCTCACATGGGAGAAGCGCTATCTAGCAACCAAGAATATAATGTCTATGTTTCTCTACCCGTTGTCAATTGGTTTTGAGTTGGACGACCACATATTTAACAGGATTCCAACAATTTTTATTCTAGATTCCAATAATACTAAATGTGGGATTATCTCCTCAACAATCTCTTTGTCTCCCAATGCTTGTGAAGGAAAAGTTCCCTTGAATGGCAATTTGGAAAATAGGCTGGAAAAAACAACGAATTTTCTGAAGAGAGAGGCAAGTGACCAATCAAAATGATGGGTATCCTAATATACTTCCACAATTCACAATTTCTCCAATGTTTTTAACCTAAATTAACATTGATAAATCTATTCAACACCAAATGCAACAAAACCCACAAAATGAAAATGAAAATGATTGAGAGGTCTAACAACAAAAATGTGAAAATTTGTGTTTCCAAAGTGTGGGTATGGAAAAGTAGAGAGAGTAGAAGAAGAAGAACCTGAGTGAAAGTGGAGGAGATGGCAACAAGAAAAGTGGCAGCAGCCCAGAGAAAAGCACCAAGAGCAATAACATGGGTACGGTTATGACGAAGAGATAAATAAGTAGCAAGTGGATAACAAGAAGATTGAACAATAGAACGGAAGAGAGTGAGTGAACCTAAACCAGTTGGATCAGTATGAAGTGCTGCTCCAACTTCTTTATAAACACCTGGAAGTAAAGCTTCATCTGCTCTTTCCATAATTCCTGCTAAGTTTACAAGTATCAATGTTATAGTTTCTGATTTCATCTTCACTCTCCCTTGCATCTTCATCTCCATCTCCATCTCCATCATTTTCTCTGATTAGATTTAGATTTAGATAGAGGGGAACCCCCTTGAGACAAAGATAGGATGTCTGACAAAGAGAGAGGGAGAGAGGGAGAGAGAGAGAGAGAGAGATTCTTGTTCTTCTCCTCCGGGGTGTGGGTTGTGGCGATTGATGACGGTTGTCTCAGAAACCTAGACCGACAGATAAAATATTTTGACACCTGCCCTTGGAATGTCTTGATTTCGACGACCTAGGGTAATAGTACTACCGCGTATACTCTTGAGCTGGCAATCTGTAAATGATAAATGTGTCTGACCCATTCATCTTTGGGCACGAGAAGTGACGGCAAAATGCACGTATCGGACAAGAGGTCACTCATTGTGACTATTGACAATAATAGTTTGAATTCAAAGTTGAAAGAGTTTTGTAAATAATTGTGACTATTCACATTAATAGTTGAATTCAAATTTAATAACTACTAATAATTATCTTTTGGAGAAAATACAACTTTTCATTATAGATGTCTTTTGATTTCTATAAATAAGTGTTTATCAAATCTGATTTAGTAATCAACATATATCAAAGTGTAGAGAATTAGAGAGAGAAGAAACTATTATATTAGTTTTTGTGTCAACAAATATCTTTGCCATATCTTAATGTTCTTATGCTCCTATCGTGAAATCTTCATTAATTACTTGATGCAATTTCACAAAGGTTTGTCATATCTTGGGAAGCAATTTGCCTAGTAACCTTCAAGTAATCTCGATGAGAGGGGGCAAATATTGCTTTAAGGTAAGTGTACCTAGTACACGTTTCAAGCCTCTAATCTCCATCCCTCTTATTTGTGTATTTGAAGACGATTTGCTAACAATCTTAAAGCAATATTTGGAGATAGAGACAAGAATCAAACAAATGAATCAAGATATGATAGAGTTCAGTAGTTTTGATGGAAGAATATAAAAGTTTAAAAAATCCTCAAGATATTTGAAGCCTATGCATGGAAACAAGGGATGTTGGAATTTTTCAACATTTAAATTGAAATGTTTGGAGTCTTCAAACAGTACCAAAGAATGGGTATAATACCCTTCCATCAAATAAACACATCCCATGTGAATGGATGTGTATCAATTAATAAACACATCCCATGTGAATGGATGTGTATCCATTAAAAAGGCATCTCTTGATGCCTTATAAAAGGGTTTGCTCACCATCCCACAACACATGAAAAAACAGAACCTTTTTTATCCAACGTGAATTTCTTGTTTATCTCTTGCTTTCATGTGTCCCATTTACTTATTAACACAAAAGGTTGTTTTGGGTTTATCTATCAAGTTAATTAGCGATTTCGGTGTTGACTTCTTTTGGTATTATCAGTTAATTAATTCTCGGAGTGTTCTTGATCTTGGTCAAAGCGTACATACTTTGAACCGAGATAGTTGTAAAGACTTCATCGTATCCTGAAGGCAAAATTTCATTCCCGTTGTGTACTCGTGGTTTTACCAGAAGGGGCGAATTTCTGTCTAAAAGAATCGATATAATCGAGCTTTGAAGTTTCGTGTACAACATCATATATTTCTGGTTTTCCATTTCAAACTTGTTAGCAATATTTTCCAACAATTTTTAGACAGAAAGTCTCGCTTGGTTTTGAAATGGAAGCATCAACAGCATTGACTCAATCTCTTCGCGTTATGAATCAAGACTACACACGTCTTGAAAGTTTTAATGGAGAAAATTTTACAAGGTGGCAAGAAAAGCTGCGGTTCTTTCTGACTTCTATTAAATTATTCTATATAATAGAAGGGGTACTCGACAAAATTCCTGATGAGACTCCTGAAGACTCGACTGAATTAAGGGAAAAACAAAGGAAGCGAAAGGAAGACGATTTTCTTTGCCCGTGGTCATATACTGAACGCTTTGTCTACTTCTATCTACAATGCTCATCGTTCAATTGATTCTGCCAAAGCATTATGGGAAGCACTGGACAGCAAATACCGCATTGAAGAGGCAAGTAATCAAAAATTTCTAATTGGTAATTTTATGGATTTTAAGATGGTTAACAATAAGTCTGTTATGCTTCAAGTTAATGAATTTTTACTTATTGTGAGCAATCTTAAAAACGCTGGAATTTCTCTTATGGATGCTTTTCTGGTGGGGGTTATCATTTCTAGACTACCCCCATCTTGGAGCGACTATAAGAAAAAACTCAAGCATGACGAAGAAAATTATTCATTGGATTCTTTACAACGTCACCTTCGTCTTGAAGAAGATTCTCGTATTCGAGAATTAAAAGAGACCCAAACTGATTATCAACCTAAGGCTAATGTGGTTGAAGAAGGGAAATCTGAGAAAGATTCTCTAAAGCCTAGGAAGGATAAAAAGTTTAAGAAACAAACTTCAAAGGACAAGAAGAAGGTAATTTGTTACTATTGTAACAAACCCGGCCATTATGCTCGTGATTGTCGCCCCAGAAAGAAAAATCTTAAAGGGCAAGCAAACATGGTCGAAGAAAAATTTATAGCCACAGTTTCTGAAGCCAATACAATAGATGCCGACAGTGGTTGGTGGTACGACACAGGAGCTACTATCCATGTGTGTAATGACCGTAATCTTTTCAAGACTTACGAAGTTGGCGGTGACGGAACCGATATTAAAGGAGCCAATAATATCCGTTCTAAAGTCATGGGATTAGGAACTGTGGAACTCTTCTTTACTTCTGGGAAGACTCTAACTCTTCAAAATGTTCATCATGTGCCCGATGTGACTAAAAATCTTGTATCGGGAGACCGTCTTAATAAGAAAGGGTTTAAGATGGTGTATGAGTCTGATAAATTTTTATTGTCCAAAAGGGGCACTTTGTTGGTCAGGGGTACTCTTGTAACGGAATGATTAAGTTGAATCTAATAAATAATAATTCTTCGGTTTACATTGTTGATTCTGTTAATTTATGGCATGGTAGATTAGGTCATGTTAATTATGGTTCTCTTAGAAATATGAAAAAATTAGGTTTAATTTCTAATTGTGATTTTAATTCTACTAGTAAATGCCATGTTTGTGTTCAAGCTAAAATATTTCGAAAATCCCATAAATCTATTGTTAGGAATTCTAATTTGTTTGACATTATTCATAGTGATGTGGGTGATTTAAAAAATCACATAACTAAGGGTGGCAACAAATATTATGTAACTTTCATTGACGATTGTTCTAGATATACTTACGTATATCTAATGAAAAGTAAAGATGAGGCCTTTGAAAAATTCATAATATTTAAAGCGGAAGTTGAAAATCAACTTGGTCTTAAGATTAAAATTTTAAGATCTGATAGAGGTGGTGAATACTATCCAAATGAATTTATTAAATTCTGCCAAACACATGGAATTGTTCACCAAGTCACTGCACCTTACACTCCTCAGCAAAATGGTATTGCAGAGAGGAAAAATAGGACTATGATTGAGATGGTCAATGCAATGTTAATTAGTTCTGACTTACCATTATCTTTATGGGGTGAAGCATTATTATCAGCATGTTATATTTTGAATAGGATTCCCTTGAAGAATAAAAATATGACTCCCTTTGAACTCTGGTTTAAAAGAAAACCTAATTTTAGTAGACTAAAAGTTTGGGGCTGCCTTGCATATGTTAGGAAACCAGACCCTAAGAGACCAAAATTAGGTGTTAGAGCCTACAAGTGTGCTTTTATAGGTTATTCGCATAATAGTGTGACATATCGATTCTTAAATCTAGACACTTTTGAAATTATAGAATCTGTAGACGTAGAATTTTTCGAGAACTTGACGAGATCTAGTGCTAATGATCATAATATAGTAGATCCTATAAATTTGTCTAATTCTGAATCTGTAATTAGTGGGAATAATATGGATGAAAATCCAAAATCTCGTGAACCTCCTGAATTAGAACCAAGGAGAGGTAAGAGGGCTAGAACTGAACGTTCATTTGGTCCTGACTTCATCACTTATCTCATAGAAGGTGATAGAAGTGAAGTAACAGACGTTACAAAGTTTGTTTTGAATATTGATAATGATCCGATTAGCTTTTCTAAAGCTATGAATTCTAGAGATTCTAGTTTCTGGAAAGAAGCTATAAATGATGAAATGAATTCTATCTTATCAAACCAAACTTGGGTATTGTCTTATTTACCTCCTGGGGCTAAACCTATAGGATGTAGATGGATATTTAAGAAGAAGTTAAATCCTGATGGTTCCATAAATAAGTTAAAAGATAAAGCAAGATTAGTTGCTAAAGGCTTTAAACAGAGGCATGGTATTGATTATTTCGATACTTATGCACCAGTGGCACGTATCTCCTCAATTCGTGTGTTGATTGCCCTTGCCTCAGTTCACCATTTAGTTATTCATCAAATGGATGTGAAAACGGCGTTTCTAAATGGTGACTTAGAGGAGGAAGTTTATATGGAACAACCTGAAGGATTTATTTCTCCAGGCCAAGAAAAGAAAGTTTGCAAGTTGGTAAAATCTCTTTATGGTCTGAAGCAAGCGCCTAAGCAGTGGCATGAAAAGTTTGATCATATTGTCCGATCAAATGGATTTGTCGTTAATGATGCAGATAAATGTATTTACTGTAAAGTAAATAAGTCTAGTTGTGTACTTATTTGTTTGTACGTTGACGATATCCTCATTTTTGGAACTGATCTATCTTCTGTTGAAGAAACGAAAGAAATTTTTATCATCAAAGTTTGATATGAAGGATCTTGGGGTGGCTGATGTTATCTTAGGAATTAAAATTCTAAGAAAGGATAATGTATTGGCTTTAAGTCAAACACATTACATCGAGAAAATTCTGAAAAGGTATGATCACTTTGATCATAAACCAGCTCCAACTCCAATGGACCCCAGTATTAAATTACTGAAGAATACTGGTGGTGCCCAAGCTCAACTTGAGTATGCTAGTGTTATAGGTAGTCTGATGTATGCGATGCACTGCACTAGACCTGACATAGCCTACGCTGTTAGTGTACTGTGTCGATTTACGAGTAATCCAGGACTAGAGCATTGGAAAGCTATTTCTAGAGTGCTAAGTTACCTGAAGGGAACCATGGATTATGGTTTACATTTTAAAGGAGACCCCGCTATATTAGAAGGATATAGCGATGCCAGCTGGAATAGTATTGAGACAAAGTCAAAATCTACCACTGGATGGATTTTCACTTTAGGAGGTGCTGCTGTGTCTTGGGGATCCAAGAAGCAGACCATAATTTCTGATTCAACTATGTTGTCAGAATTAATTGCATTAGCAGATGCAAGTAAGGAAGCGGAATGGCTTAGAAATTTGCTAGAAGAAATCTCAATATGGAAGAAGCCATCTCCGTCAGTCATGATAAATTGTGACAACCAGGCAACACTTTATAACGTTGCAAATAAGACCTACAATGGCAAGTCGAGACATGTGAGTCTCAGACATCAATTTGTGAGACAATTACTCAAGAGAGGAGTAATTACAGTCGACTATGTGGAAACAAAGAAAAACTTAACGGACCCATTAACTAAAGGACTTCCTAAAGTAATGGTCTCGGTTAAGAATAAGGAAATGGGACTCAGGTCTGTGAATGAAGGTTGATCGCCTTTAACGGAAACCCAACTTATGTCTTGAAATAGATAGGCAAAGTTCAACGGGTACCAACAAGTTAAAGCTTTCGCGATTATGGAATACTAGCAATTTATATTCTCCCATTTCTGATCTAGTATTGGTTTTCTGCAAGACAAAGGATGGATGATAAATCCTTAATAAGTCCTAATCTTTAAGTGGTGCCTCGCGGAAACACCTCAAGTGGACTTACCTAAGTGAGTGTGGAGATCAGGCCGTCTCCTAAGAAAATAAGACCGTTTTCCGAAGAAGACTCATGAAAGGGATATTGCACATGGCCATTAATGTGCGGAGTATGAACACTTTGATTCACCGAAACAAGTATGTGCGATGGCTCCGGTTTCATCACTAAAGGATTCTTGGTTCAAGATACGTTCACCATAGCATTCTGATAAAGCTTTGAGTTGTTTGCACTAAGTGAAGGTTCAAATCCATAAGATACCTATCATGTATGTACAAGTTTCTACGATAATGCCAAAAGAAATTGTTTTTTATTCTAATGTTAGTTTCATTTTATTTTGTCTTCAATATCTTGTTTTGTCGTGTCTTTTAAATTTTGAAAATGGTGGGGGAATGTTGGAATTTTTCAACATTTAAATTGAAATGTTTGGAGTCTTCAAACAGTACCAAAGAATGGGTATAATACCCTTCCATCAAATAAACACATCCCATGTGAATGGATGTGTATCCATTAATAAACACATCCCATGTGAATGGATGTGTATCCATTAAAAAGGCATCTCTTGATGCCTTATAAAAGGGTTTGCTCACCATCCCACAACACATGAAAAAACAGAACCTTTTTTTATCCAACGTGAATTTCTTGTTTCTCTCTTGCTTTCATATGTCCCATTTACTTATTAACACAAAAGGTTGTTTTGGGTTTATCTATCAAGTTAATTAGCGATTTCGGTGTTGACTTCTTTTGGTATTATCAGTTAATTAATTCTCGGAGTGTTCTTGATCTTGGTCAAAGCGTACATACTTTGAACCGAGATAGTTGTAAAGACTTCATCGTATCCTGAAGGCAAAATTTCATTCCCGTTGTGGACTCGTGATTTTACCAGAAGGGGCGAATTTCTGTCTAAAAGAATCGATATAATCGAGCTTTGAAGTTTCGTGTACAACATCATATATTTCTGGTTTTCCATTTCAAACTTGTTAGCAATATTTTCCAACAAGGGATTGGGGTATATAAGCCAGATAAGTTTTACGATCTCAGTAATTATTTATTTATTTATTTTATATTGTTGGTTATGGATATTATTGTAGTCGCATTGTTGTAGTGCTAGTGATAGATAATTATTGTATGCATATATAGTAGGGTCTGGTAGTCTGGACTTAAGGAAAGATGAAACCTGGGATTTGAGTGGAATCATGGTGACATGAGAGAAAAGTTTCTAATCCATTGAAAAAATAGATTTTATGTATCAATATTCTTGGAATGTGATCCGTAGGCTTAAATTTAAGAATAAATGAAAAACGCCAATGCAAGAGAGCCTTTCTAATAATAACTCCATTTTTATTTGGTGTTGGAGTGATACACCAATTCAATTTGGTGCATGAGATGTGAAACAACACAATGAAGGGATGCAGTCCCTCCACTATTTGTTTAAGGAAAAACTTTATAACTGCGACAATGGGGTGTTTTTAAGTAGCCTGCAGAAACTGAGGTAAAAAGGGGAATTGACGGGCATGATTGGCAGATAAAGGGTCTTCCTTTTGTCTAGGACATTGATGGTGCAACAAAAATTGGCAAACATTATTTGGTAGAAGTTATCTTGATAACTTTAGAGAGAGAGAAACAGAAAAGATCAAAATATACTCGAATCTGAGTGTGGACTCTTAATAAAATAAATAAATGTAATGGACCAGAGTACCCCAATTCTCTTCTAGGATACATTCGAAGATACATAGACTATACTATTCCACACACCAACACCAAAACAAAGGTATGTTCCCAATTCTCACTATTCTTACTGGTTATAGAAACTCATGACTAATGGACGATGCTATGATAGTTTTAAAGTATAGTGTCCATTATTGTTAGTTGTTACATACCATGATGCTTAAGTCAAATTTTATGTGGTCACATAGACTTTTAAATTACGGTAGCCTGTGTCTCTTTTTCCATCATGATATGTTTGTGAATGTTGATCTAACATTTGGAAATAATTTATTATAATAGAGTTGCATCTAATTTGGCTTGTTAAGAGCAAGTCCATGTGATTTATATGTCAAGGAAATACAACAATCAATTTTATTTATCAATCCATTTGCACAAGTTAGATAAAACCAAAAGGAAAGGCACTCGATTGAAGTAGAATTTAGTATTGATTTTCATCCTAACTTGATTGTAATTTATTTACTATGTTGGAAAATATTGAGTAGAATATTATCATATTATGTTTGATGGTAGATTTTATATATTAATTTATATATTTTGAATTTGTGATCCAGTAGTGTCCTCACAATAAAATGAACCATTTCATGATAGTTGTGGGTATTTTTCAAGTTTATAAATATGATAAAATATTCATAAAACGGAACAACTAATACTAAATGGATTATAAATCTCCCACCCAATTACATCACTTTTTGTATTATATGTTTGGATCAAAGTATTGATGATGTAGGTTGAAAGGTGAAACTATATATGTAAATTTGTTTTCAAGAAACAGTGACTCTTATTGACAAATAAGAAAATGATTCATATTAATTTCTTGAGAAGAATCACATAATGAGAGTTTGATATGAGTATGCATAGTTCAAAATAGTGGGGGTTAAAGAATTTATTTTTGTAAATCGATGAGGATTACATGAAAATATACTAACTTATAAAATTCAAAATAGTGGGGGTAATTCATTTTCATGAGACGATATTTTAAAGAGATAATTATTCATATATTCAGTTGATGATTCTCATGAGATTTAGAAAATCATTATCAACAAAGTGGTAACAATCTTGACATTAGAGTGGCCAATCTAATATCAAGAGCAATGTTGTTACATGTTAATAAAAGATTAACATCTTCTTTCGATTCTAAATGAGATTTAGAAAAAGAAAAGAAAAATTATATATTCAAAATGTGTTGAATATAATTAGATTCTTAGAACCTAGAATCCAATATGAATTTGAAATTATGTAAAAAACTTTTGAGAAAAGTTTATAATAGTGATTAAGTTACTTTTTTTTTAAGTGTAAACATCGTATTATTTATATAACAAGGTTTACATCAAGAGAAGCAAAGTTACATCGTTAGAGTGAAAAACAGAAAAACAATACTCAAAGCATATACTCCAACTTTTAACTTTCACGGTTATAGTTACTTGCATATGTACATATGGTAAAGGACATAACAAAAATGCAGACGTCTACGTGAATTACTTAATTCAAGATGGAATTAGTAGTGTTACATTTGCAAAATGTAAACATTGTTTATCAAATCTCAGACGAGAGATGTTTAAACTTTAACATCTAGAGAGATGGGGTTGAAACTCTTTACATAGAAGTCACCATTGACGGCAACCCAACCTAACACTAAGAAATGACTAGTCTTAGGTTCAATGGGTAACAACAAGTCATTGATAAGTGTCTAGTTTCAACACTCAAATTATTATCTAACCCTATCTAGGATGATAAGTGTTGGTTGCTGCGGACTGAGGTTGAGTTTAAAACTCTTAATGAAGTTTAGTCAAAGACAAGTATCTCTAAAGTAGCAAAGATACTGGAAGAACTTCAACTATGTGAACTTAGAGGTGGTGCTGCCTCTCATTAGATTTAGAGTTTATCTAAGGAGAGTTCATGAAACCAAGAAGCACATGACCATATAAGTGCTAAGCGAGAAATGTGTGGAACAAAAGAACAAACTGTATTGTGTGTGTGGTGTAACCGGTTTTATCACAAGGAATAACCGGTTCAAAGCTACAAGCTACCTGGGATTTCGATAAAACTTTGTGCACTTACACTAAGGTATGGTTCAAATCGAAAGATACCATACTTTATGCATAAATACTACTATAATCATATTTGCCAAAGGTGTTTTATTATAATTGTCCAAGTGGGGGATTGTTGGAATTTTTGGACAATATTAATAAAAGGGTTAATTCCGTTTTGGCCCCCAATTGTTGACCAACTCACCGTTTTGGCCCCCATAAGTGTCCGGCAGTTCGTTTTGGCCCCAAAACCAATTTTTCGGGCAGTGCTGACATCATCGTTGCATAAGCAATATAATCCTTTACCCAAAATACCCCTCTGACCGAATCCCCCCTTTCCCAGGTAAATCTTCAGCCGTCACATCCCTCTCAAATCCCTTCGGCCATTTAATGCTTCCCATCCCTTCCCAAGTAAACTATCCCTCTTTCATTACTCTTTTCTTCTCAACTTCATTACTCTTTCTTCACCTCAACTCATCAGTCAATACAGGAAACCCTAAACCCTATTTCTTCTTCTTTCTTCATCTTAATTCGTTGACTGATTTTCTTATTTCTTCATTTTAATTTAACCCCTCTTTCTTCATCTTCTTCAACCCCTCTTTCTTCATCTTCTTCAACCCCTCTTTCTTCATATTTCTTCATCTTCTTCACCAACCTTGGGGCGGCAAGAGATGGGCGGCAGTTCTTCGTCCCCACCAATAAGTTTCAAAGTTTCCTGTCAAATGTGTGATGAACCATTTCACTCAGCAATTGAATGTCCTTGGGTTTACAGTCAGTGCAAAAACCCCAAATGCATTGGCATCAGACGACTTGAGGTTGCTAAAACTAGAGAAGGTAGGGTTAGGAAATACCTTAGTTGTCAATTTCATACCTGTCTTGGTTTCCAGTGGCTTGATGAAGCCAAAGATGAAGAGAGAGTCGAACAGAAAAAGGTAGAGATAAATCAACAGAAATCCCCTCCACAACAATTATTGAAAGATCTTGGTTCTTATGGCAAAGTTGGAGCATGCTTTTGTTGTGGTCTTCATGATCACTGGGCGAAAGATTGTCCATGGGTAGACACCCCCTGCCCAAGATCAAACTGCCGAGGTAGGAGGAAAATTCGAACATCCTTAACAGATCTGAATTTTGAAAAGAAATTTTTTTCTTGTGTTGTTTGCAACAAGTTCGATTGGGTTGAAGAATGGGTTGATAAGACTAAAGCAAGCAAAGGAAAGATGGTTACTATCCAAGATCCATATGATCAAATGTGTAAGAAGTTTAAGGATTTGGTTTGAGATTGGGCCAAATGGGAAATGGGGGCCAAACTGTAATTGTTATGCACGTTTGATTATGTGTCTGTTTAATTGTTACTATCCAAGTTATTATGTTTCTCTTTCATTGTTATGTATCTGTTTTTTTGTTAACCAAGTTATTATGTTAGTAACTGTCTTCAAATAAACAAGTCATAAAACTGAAATTGGGGCTAAAATGAAATACAACAGATAAAACTGCCTGAAATAAGTCATAAAACGATCTTCAACCAGTAACTGTCTGAATACATCCATCAACAAAATACCATATGATCAAAGTCAAAACATAATTAACCCATAAGCAAACACAAAACAATATCTGGGATAAAACACAAACCCATAAGCAAACAGAACCACAAAATGCCCCACAAAATCCCCTTTCTTGAAACAAACATATTAGTCAGACACCCTTGGGTTACTACGGGTCCCTGGCCGTCTTCCCCTCCTTGCACCTCCACTGGTCTCCTGTTGTGGTACCTGCTGCTCAGTTTCAGCTCGTGCGCTTGTGCTACTACGACCCCCTCTTCCCCTTTGAGTACTACCTCGACTAGCCTGAGATTGCTGCTGACTTTGTTCTTGACTACCAGCCCTTCTACTTGAAGATGCCTGCCCTGATGTGGAAGATGTGGGTCCTCTGCAAGATCTTTTGTTATGTCCATGACTCCCACAAGTGCTGCAATAATAACCACGAACATTACCACCCTGCTTCTCTGAAGCATCTCTCCTCCTCTGAGTTCTAGGTCTCCCTGCTGGCCTGGTCATTCTTGGGGGTTTGACAACATATCGAGGCTACAAGGATAGAAGGATACACTGTTATCAATTATTCTATATTTCCAAACAAACACGTCCGAAATAAATATAGGAAAGTAATTTACCAGCCCCCATGTTGCCTCATCTGGGATTGGCACAACCCGATGACCATACGTCGCTTTATAAGCTTTGACAGTATAATAGTAGCTACAATACCTATGACAAAGGAACATGTGAACCAAAACAGATAAACAGGGCCAAGAAGAAATTGGGGCCAAAATGGAAATTGGGGCCAAAATGGAAATTGGGGCCAAAATGGAAATGGGGCCAAAAAGGAAATTGGGCGTAAATGGACTTACTTGGTAAGATCTTCTCTTCTAGGCACCAATACAGCGAGAGCATGCACACAAGGTAATCCTGATATTTGCCACGCACAACAGGTGCACGTTTGATTACCCAAATCCACTTGCCATCGAACTCCAGTCCTCACGTTCACATTCCAGTAGTTCTCATCAGAGGGTTGGACATAGTAATGCCTGATAGACTTTTTGAGCTTTTCGAGTGAGGCTTTAACCTTTGGCACCAACCCATTCTCTGGCCAGTCTTTGGCCTGCATTCGTCTCCTGTAGTATGTGGCCATGACCATTAACCAGTACTTCTCAACCATGTTGCATAGGGGTTTGTCTCTGAGCTTCATAATCTTACTATTAAAACTCTCAGAAAAGTTGTTGGTGATGAAAATGCACTTCGAATCAGTATCGAAGTGTGACCTTGCCCATGAAGAAGGAGTTTCCCTCTCTAACCATTGTTTTGCAACCGGACTAACAGATTGTAATACTGTCATCCATCTGTTAAAATCTGTAACTGAATAAGACCTTGCCGCATTCCAGACAATTTCCTCAAGATGAAGCCCAGCGTGGACTTGCTTGAAATTCTTATACATGTGACGGAAACAATACCTGTGTCTTCCATTGCCAAAGACAGTATCAACAGCTTGAATAAGACCTTTCTGGCGGTCAGATAATATGGTCAGTGGTTTCTCGTGTCGTTGCAATTGTGGACCCACTGCCTGTAAAAAAGATAACCATGTCTCCTTGCATTCGTTTCTACATATGTAGATAGCTATTGGAAAAATTCCATTTGTAGCATCTACCCCCAAAACAGATAAACAAACACCGGCATATTTGCCCTTCAAGAAACAACCATCAAGACCCAACACTGGTCTACATCCTTTAATAAATCCTTCAATAGATGCTCGAAAACAAACACACATACCTGTAAAGGATTCTGTCATATCATGTCTTGATACTGTAGCTATACTTCCTCTGTTTGATATAAGTATCTGTCTTGCCAACTCAGGTGCAAGTCTGTACCCTTCTTCAAAGTTCCCATTAATTCGCTCTACCATTTTAGTTCTGGCAACCCAAGCTTTCTTGTAATTGACATTCACACCATGATGAGTTTTTACCCAGGCCTGTATGTTCTCCGGAGTTAGATCCGGATTTTGAGCAAAGGATTCCATCAGTTTATGAGCAATCCAATTTGAAGAAACCATTGGGTTTTTATCATCTTGATCTGCAGTACATGTATGCTCAAAGTTAGCCTGGGTGAGCTTGTACGTGTGCTTATCACTCAGCTGCGGTACGTACACATACCAGTCACATCCCCTTTCTTTACATATAAATCTCAACCTTCTTGTTTCATTTTTTACCTGTTTATATGCAAATTGATTGTCAATTGCATTGTTTCTAATTGCTACTCGAGCCTGTTCAATCGTTGGCCAAGTCTGACCAATATACAAGTCATTTCCAATTTGGCCCCCATTTCCATTTTGGCCCCCTTCTTCATCTGTATTGTACAAGTCATCTTCTGCATAAAATGATCCAGAATCTTCAAATCTTGGATCATAATGATCCTCTTGTTCACCATCTTCACCATCACTAGAGGAAAAACCCTCTCCCTCATCCGACTCTTCCCCATTCGAATGATATCTTTCTTCTGGGTTTACATCATCACCAAAGTCTGGACATTCGTTTTCTTTTACAATTGTGGAAGGGGTCGTTTGTGATCGACCCTGTGAACTGCCTTCAAATACCTCTGACTGTAAAGAACTGAGTAAGGCATCACTTACTCCCACCATATCTCTGAGAGTAGCCCTCCACTGGTCAGAATCAGACATCATAAACTCATCCCAATCAAGTGATGCCCAGTCAAAATCATTCCCAGATTGGCCCCCAGTTTGAGTACCATGTTCCATCTGGTCCCCTTCAACATTTTCAGACTCATTTTGGACTTCCATCTGATCGACTCTTTCAGATTGGCGCCCAGTTTGAGTACCATCTTCCATCTGGTCCCCTTCAACATTTTCAGACTCATTTTGGACTTCCATCTGATCAATTCTTTCAGACTCCATCTCCTCATCACTTGGATCCAACACGACCACTGGTGGTTCAGACATGCAAGGAAGATCGATCAATGGACGATTTCTAACAGCAACTTGTTTAGGATATGTGATTGGTTTACCACCCCAGTGACGATTTTTCCTCGTCAAACACTTTGATTTAGTCCTAGGTTGTGTTGGTGGTGGAGGGATTTCAGGCCAGTCGATGTAAACATACATATGACAAATATTTTCAAAATCCTTAGGAATCCCAACTTCAACCAAAGTATTCAGACTTGTATCATCCATAATCTGAAGAAGTTCTGTTTCGAATAGACCAACCCGATTCTCAATCTCTACAAGAGACCAGACTTCCATGGTAACACATCCTTCTAGCCCTAACTTCTTACCAATGATATCCATCAGACGAAGCAACGTCAGTCTTTTTGAAAGAGGAACTTGAATGTCTGGCAACAGGAATATATCCCCCCCAATGTAATCAGACGGACTCACATTAAGCATGTCTACGTTTTCCTTCCACTCGCCATTATAATGAACGATGATGTTGATAATCTTCGACATTTTTAACTAAGATTTTCAGAGGTTTTGATAGAAAAGAAACTGATGAGAGAGAAGATGAAAAGAACAGTAATGAAAGAGAAGAGAAGAAGAAGAAAGGGTAAAGAAAGAGAAGATGAGTTAAAAAGAGAATAGATTTCTCTGTAACTGCCTAGGGAAGGGAAAGTGCAGTTGGGAAGGTAAGGGCGGCATTTAATAGCCGAAGGGATATTTGAGAGAGATGTGACGGCTGAAGATTTACCTGGGAAAGGGGGGATTCGGTCAGAGGGGTATTTTGGGTAAAGGATTATATTGCTTATGCAACGATGATGTCAGCACTGCCCGAAAAATTGGTTTTGGGGCCAAAACGAACTGCCGGACACTTATGGGGGCCAAAACGGTGAGTTGGTCAACAATTGGGGGCCAAAACGGAATTAACCCTTAATAAAATTACTACTATACTAATTATAAGTTAAAAGTAAATAATTGTGACTATTGACAATAATAGTTTGAATTCAAAGTTGAAAGAGTTTTGTAAATAATTGTGACTATTCACATTAATAGTTGAATTCAAGTTTAATAACTAATAATTATCTTTCGGAGAAGATACAACTTTTCATTATAGATGTCTTTTGATTTCTATAAATAAGTGTTTATCAAATCTGATTTAGTAATCAACATATATCAAAGTGTAGCGAATTAGAGAGAGAAGAAACTATTATATTAGTTTTTGTGTCAACAAATATCTTTGCCATATCTTAATGTTCTTATGCTCCTATCGTGAAATCTTCATTAATTACTTGATGCAATTTCACAAAGGCTTGTCATATCTTGGGAAGCAATTTGCCTAGTAACCTTCAAGTAATCTCGATGAGAGGGGGCAAATATTTCTTTAAGGAAAGTGTACCTAGTACACGTTTCAAGCCTCTAATCTCCATCCCTCTTATTTGTGTATTTGAAGACGATTTGCTAACAGTTACCACTTAGCACTATCATAATCAAGATGACAGTTGACCAAATAACTCTTGTACTAATTCATGTTGTTACATGATAATACCATAATAGAATTTAGAGATGTTGTGTTTTTAGCATGTGTTACCTTCAAAATATTTGTTTGAATACATGCCTCTGCATGAAGAGACACCAACTAGGATACATTTGCATGTTGAGATGCCTACTAGTATGTGTTTTCTTAGTTCAGTCATTAGCAATGGTTTAGATGAAACAAAGCTTAGAAAAGGTAAGAGACCTAGGACAGAGAAAACTTTTGACCGTGACTTTATTACTGTTTAATTGAAGATGTTGGTATGATGAATGGTGGGTTTACTGCTAGCTATCTGAATGAGAATGATCGTAGTAGGCCATAATTCAATAGATGCAAGTTTGTGGAAAGAGAACATTAGGAGTAAACTAGACTTCAATTTTGTTAACCATGCCTGGAATTGGTAGACTTACCTATAAAGGGTGCAAACCCCATTAGTAGTAAGTGGATTTTTAATTGAAACTTGAGACCTAACGAGACCATAAACAAGTACAAAGCCAAATTAGTTATAAGATGTTTTACACGGAAAGAGAGACTTGGCTACTTTCACACTAACTCTACGAGTCTCCATGACCAAAATCACTACGATTAGGTAACTTATTGCGTTGGATACCTTAAATGATTTTTTTTGCAAGATACCTTAAATAACTTAGTCATCCATCAAAGGAACATTAAGACAACCTTCTTGAATCAGGGCCTAGATGACAAGACTTATATGTCTCAAACAGATGGGTTTGTGGTCCCTGGTCAAGAAAGACACGCTTGTAGAATGAAGAAGTAATTTTATGGTCTTAAACTATTACTCGAAGAAATGGCATGAGAAATTTAATTGTACCCTGAAAGGTTTTCCTGTGAAAAATATTGATTTGTCTTTTTTTTTTTCTTTTTCTAAACAGGATAATTTTAGGTATGTAATCATTTGCTTATATGTTGATAACATGTTTATTTTTTTGTGTTTAGGTGAATGATGTTAAGATTAAAGGACTTACGAGAAGCAAATATCATTTTAAGGGTTAAGATCAAGATAACCCAAAATGGCATCTTTATGAGTCAGTCTATCAAAGAATAAAGAGGTTAGTGTTGTAGAAACAAAGTATACGCTATGATGCAAGGTCGCCCCTGAGATTTCGAAGGCCTGAAGCGAATTGTAAGAATGTGACTCACATGTGTTTCACAATAAAAAAAACTCATATATTGGGAACTTCTATATTTTCCTTACACCTCATGCCGAGTTTAACACATGAAACTTGTGTTAACAACTATGCAGTATGACTCGAACGATCTAAAAATTTAGAGTTCTTTCCCTAATGGCCCCCTACTTTGTGACCAGCTTCCCGCCTGGCCCCTCAAATTAGCAAAAATACCCATATGGCCCATTTTTTCTGACACCGTTAACTCTGTCACTCTCTCACCTCCATCATGTTTTCTCTCTTTGCCAAGTCACGCCACATCATCTGTTACGCCACCTTATCACCTTCTCCGGCAGGGATCGCCGGCCGGCCAAATTTTCGGTCGGCGAACTTCAAACAAAATTTTTTTTTCTCTCTCTCTCTCTCTCTCTCTCTCTCTAACACTCCGGCGAAGGTCTCCCTTCGCCGGAGTGTTAGAGAGAGAGAGGCAAAGAGGAAATTTTTTTTTATTGGTTTGAAGGTCATCGGCCGAAAATTTGCCCGCCCGCGCGACCCCTGCCGCGGAAGGTGATGAGGTGGCGTAACAGATGATGTGGCGTGACTTGGCAGAGAGAGAAAACATGATGGAGGAGAGTGATGGAAAGTTAACGGTGTCACAAAAAAGGGGGCCATATTATTTTTGCTAATTTGGGGGGCCAGGCGGGAAGCTGGTCACAAAGTAGGGGGCCATTAGGGAAATAACCCAAAATTTAAC
>BEHA01000429.1:66741-81348 GCA_002897215.1 Eschscholzia californica subsp. californica
CAGTTGAAGTGAACATGCGCAATGACCGAGAGGCATTTATGGCGGCAAGAAAGTAAACGAACAAACTGGCACAAGAAAGAATGAGGAAACACGAAAATCATTAAGGCAAGGTCGAAAGAAACTGCTGATTGAATTTTTATTCATTCCCAATAGATATCTATTACAGAAAGAAACTACGAATACCGAAGGAACCCTAATCCGATTCTTTCACATCAATAGATTCTGAAACTGAAGAAAATACATAAAAATGAATTGTTTAGACTTCATATTCGCACCTTGTGTTTTCTTTTGTACACATGGTGGAATTGAGCAAAAAACAAAGTCTTCCTTACCCATTCTGGGTTTACGCATTTTCTGCAACTATTTTACCGTCAAAATATTGAATCAGCAAGCTACTGTTTGTGTTAGTTCTTCTAGTGTGTGTGTGTGTGTGTTTGTGTTAGTTATTCTGTAACTATTCACATGTGTCTTTGTGTGTGTGTGTAATATTATCATATAAAAGATATTAGGTGGTTTGGTTTAAAAAAAATACATCCAATAACCAAACTAGTCAGTTAAGATATTCTATAACCTTAAAACTAATGCTTGTTTGTCTCGACTAAAAACACCAAATCCCATTAGTTCACATGCGTGCGGGGTTGGACAAATTTGCAACAAGAAAATGACAACTATTGCTCCGACAAAATCACAACTATGATTCACAACCTGCAGAAACTCTCAACAAATACTGATCGTAGCAAGGGTAGATTAATCCTACCTAAAAACCCCTGAAAAACTTAAATACATGCATCTTCTATTCACTAGCAAGAAAAGAAAGCCATCAAAAATTCAAGAAAGCTCACTCAGGAACTAGAACTACAACCTTATAAAACATACTATTCCCAAATACAAAATATTAAAATAGTTAACCTGGGTTTTATCTTGGTTGAGTTCTACTGTTCTTCATTTCCTTCGTCTTTGACAAGCTTGATCATGTCATCAATCCGAAGAATTGTAATAGCTGCTTCAGTTGCAAACTGTTTTACATGAAAAAAAAAAAAAGAGAGACGAAATTGTATTAGCCTTCAGTGATGGAAAATTTAGACCTAGACTGAGTACCTAAATCTACTTAATTTCATTTTACTTTAACCCCCCAATATATGATTTACTGAGATCACGAAGTAATAGTTTTTGGTGTATAAAATCCTATATGATTGTAAACTAGCTCAAAAACCAATTATTTGATGTACAAAATGCTACTAAACCGTAAATTTTGTTCTGAGATGAACTTTTTCTTTGCATTACCTGTATTATCTTCACTTTGCTCATTGCAGGCTCAATAACACCAGCTTCTAGATTGTTGCGCGTGGTCCCTTTTGTTAGGTCCAGGCCCATGCTGCAACATAAACAGAGATGAAGACTTGATGCAGAATAGAGAGCAAAAAGGTTTAAAATTAGAGCAAAAGTGTACAGGGCATAATGGTAGAACATATAAATCGTTTTAGGAGCTATGATTATAAATAGGCGAGTGGACAAACAAAGACTAAATTCCCACATTTGTCCGCTTGATATGCAGAACTTTGAGTGAGACTTTTCCGTACTTCATACACTAATACCAAATGTAATGTGGAGCAATTATTAGTGAATTTCGATGTCCGGTATTGCGGCACGCAGATACTTGTTCCAGATACATGGGCATTCATGTTGAATGCTTGTAGTTGTAAATGGTTATAATGAGGGATTTGGTAAAATTGTATGTAATCTTGTCACACTTGCACACAATAGTGTAAAGGCTATAAAATATCTTTAAGCTGTTCAGAAGGAAAATAATAAATGAAAAGTTAAAGGATGTAATAAGTAATAACTAAGACAAAAAATGGGTATGGCCGTATTTCTGTTGTGGCCTTCTTTCACTACCGTATCCGATATCTCAGTCACTTATAACTTATTGGATTTGATGCCGTCCTAATGTCCATGTTGCATTACCATTTGGTGCATAATGCCTATTTACAGAAAGCAAGCTAAATGTTCAGTAAAAGATAGCTCTTTTAAGATGTTATTGGCGAAAAGGGCAATATACCTTGAGAGATGTTGCTTGTCTGCCTTGGTTTGTGCCATGTGGTGGTAAGCTCGGAGTTTGGCAACTAAGTCAGTTGCATCCTTAGCAGCATTCACAGCAAGAACCTGCAATATGTACATTCATCAGTAATTTCTGAATCGAAAGTATTAAATTTATCAAGGACCTAGAGAGTAAGAGAAGTACCTTTGGTATGATCAAAAGAGATTCAGCAAACTCTGCAATCGCCAATTGTTCTCGAGATCCCAAAGTTGTTGCAAGATACTCCAAGTACACAGATAGAGCACACTCGACGGCCCCTCCACCAGCGACAACCTGAATATACGTGTAAGTTATATTCATTCGAAGTTTCAAAAAAAAACCTGAATATGCGTAACTACTGGTGATTGGTTGTTATATTTTTGGATACTCATTATATGTGTTTGATTTGTTACTTGTGTTCTTGCCTGAATAATCTGTTAGTTTTTGGGAACTGGTGCACTGGTGCCTCCTTAGACAATATGATCATTTGGATGATAATAAGTTCAAATCGTTCACAGAAACTTCCCAAACCAGAACATGCTGGGAAACCAAAACATGAACAGATGCACCTTCTATTCAATACTATATTTATCGGTACAACTCATTATCAGGCTAAAGATTCATGTCTACAAATCTATTGCTCAAAAACAAGTTTCATGATCAAACAAGCAGAAAATAATATTAGCAAATTAAAGTTGACACTGTCAGACAATAAGCGTGTGTACCGTAACTTGTAAAGTTTTAAGTATGCAGCAATGATGACCGACTTACTATCAGTTTACCAGTAAATTCGTAATATATCAATTACCTAAGCACAGCATAGGAACTTACATGCAGACTCTTGACAGACAACTGACAGATTTAGGAGAACAGTAGTACACTTTTGCTTTAAAAATTAACTTTTAAGTTGGAACCCCAACAGATGAAATATTAACCAAGTGGAAAATTTCAGGAGTTTACCACATTGGACTCAAGAGTCCTCTTGACAATGCACAAAGCATCATGCAAAGCCCTTTCCATCTCATCCAGCATGTAGTCATTTGCACCTCTGAGGATTAAGGAGACCTGAATACAGAAATACCACAAAGAATTACTTTTCACCTTAGTATACTAACGAGCGTTACTTTATCAGGCTTCTATCAAATTCTCTCATTTTCATAGCAAAATCCAAGTACAACTAAGTAGCTTTGGTGCTTATAAAATTAACTTATCCCCATGATAGATTATTCCTTGTCTCTACAGCCGATATCTTAGATGGGGTTAATGCTTTAGAATGCCATAAGTCTATCAATCTCCTTCACAACCACACTAGTCCATTGAAGATTGCTATTACGTAAAAATACCGTCAGATGAAGGGAACGACTTATTGAGGTGATTTTGAACCTCAAAACCAGAGTAAATGCATGAACATGGAAAGGGCACCCCTTCTATCTAATCAAATAACGTTTATACGCAAAGAAGTCTAAACAGTGCATCTATTGTTTTAAAATTTGACTAATATCTCCTCTACGTTTAATGTGGTTTTAGAACTCCTGTACCAACAGTACACCGGTGCAGCACAATAATAACCTACCGCACTTGTGTTCTTGGTCCCTTTTATCATGATTACATCATCATCAGCAATACGCTCCTCTACAACTTCATCTGCATGTCCGAGGAGTGATGAATCAAATGTTTCCTCTCCTTCCATGTCCGCAAATGTTGAGACCTATGTATCATAGCAGCACATGATCAGGATAAACAAGGAAGGGAAGAACTCAATGCAAAATAAAAAGTTGTCTGAGATGAAATTCAAATAAGAAATATTAAACCAAAAGGATATACTTTTCATGAAACAATGATATCATAATTTAACTCAATAAAAATAAACCAACTTCTAGATTTCCGGTGATAATGAAAAGTAAGAAAACAGTTGACTGCGGGATTGCATCAACAATTCAACAGTATGACTCATAATGCTTCAATCTCCGTATCCACAAAAACCCAGAAACAATTGTATAATGCAGTCATGCAGACAAAACCAGATTTCTCAAAGTCTTCCTTTCAAGACATATATCATAAGGCCTGGATGTTTTCCATGATGATTTACTGTTGTCGAACAACTCAAATTGCAAGGTGACAAATTTAACAAAATACTTGCAATGCTACCAATCAGGGCATTGATGCACTTTTCGTTTCTCAAATTAGAAAATTGTATATTAGTAATTTAGTATGGTAATCATTTTGTGTATAAACCCAGGTGAATTACAATTCTTGTGGTATTTTGATACAACGTTCATTTCTGGCATTTAACTACACAATTAAGTGACATGATTATGCCATAAATTAAAAGACTAAAGAAGATAAATAAAAGTATCAAGTACTATCTCGATAAGCTTATGCCTCACAGGATTCAAATTTGAACAAGAGAATCAAGTATTTGTTGATTCACATCCCGGATAGCTTATCGGATAGATATCCTGCTTATTGGATTCGCCCCCACAGTCACCATATTAACCTAACAGTAAACCCCAGACGGATACTATGCACCCAACTACACTTTGTGTTAAAGTGAAAATCAACACTAGAGCACTCCAACTACCCATGCCATCAATGATAAAGATACATTTAAGATCGATTTCAACAAACAAACGTTTCAGAAGATATATGAAGTATACCGCGGTTGCTCCAGTTGCCTTGGCAACATGACGCAAATCCTCTTTGCGGACACGCCTCACTGCAATTGCCCCAGCTTCCACAAAGTACTGGAACAACATCCAAAAGAACAGAATTATATCTATATGAAATTGGTGAGAATATGTTACATGGAAATTTATGAAAATTAAGATATGCTCAAGCTAACAACCAGAGCTAGGTTCGACACCTAGAAAGCATGAATTAAATAGAAGGCATAAAGGAGATAAAGAAAAACATATAATAGAAACTATGCCTTCCATTTATCAGATGAATAAAGCAAAGACCAAAAAGAGCTACTTGTAGTTTACAGGTGCTCCTATGGCTTCGTCGACTAAAGAGAACCCTAGTTGGACATGAGTACTTCTGACTGTAACACAGCTGGGCTGCTACTCACAACTCCCAAGTGAATTAATAGTAAACATAAAACATGCTGCAAAGATCGCTTTCTCAAGAAGTCCGGAGTCCAAACCAACTCCTGTGTCCTAACACAGACATCCACATAAACCCGATGACTGACGTTGATATCCATTAGGTACACGGTGTCATGGGCCTCATGGCGAGAATCTGAAACTACATTGTTGCAACACCAGATCCATTGTCTTTGCAACTATGCAGCTTAGCTTATAAAAATTGATGAAACCATAACTCATTAGAAGCATACCTTCAGTGCCATGTCATCAATTCCTTTTGTAGTTAGGATGACATTGGCTCCTGCTTTAAGAAGCTTTTCTATCCGCTCTTTTGTCATATCAGCTTCTCTGCAGAAATTAGAGAAATGATGCAAGTTCAGCCCTCTAAAAATCTTAGGATAAAAGCAATGATTTGCAAAAATCAAAAGCAAGATTGCGCCTTTAGAGAAGCAATTTTGGAATTGTTTGTCAACTGAAAGGAGAATTTATGTACCATTTTGCGCCAAATAACTTTCATGGCGTGAATGAGACACAATAACCAAAGGATACTATTACCGAATGCCTCAAAAATCGCATAACATGCATTTAATTAGAGACGCTGTGACGCAACTTAAGACTCAAAGAGCTAATTAGTGAGCGATTAATTTCTTATGAAGTCTTTTACCATTCTGGTCATAAGCTGATGGGTACCATCTCCCCATATTAGTTTCGTAGATAAACCCTATTTTGATTCTCTCACGTAATCATAAAACATAAAAATGATGTCACCGCAGCCTAGGAAACAATACTACCAAATAGAAGTCCATTGGCACCAGATATCGGTCGACATTCATTTCTACTAACAGTACAAGAGTTGCAGTACCTCTGACGAATCTTTTCGAGTTCCCTTGGATCACTGACTAAGACTTGTACACCCATCTGCATTTTTGTCTTCTGAAGATTAAAATCAAGACAGGCAATCCGAGCAGGAGCAACTCTAATTGGCATTCCTTGTGCTGCACGGCCAGTATTAAGGGCATAACCATTCAACAAGTAGCTGTCTTTTGCACTTTTCCCATGAGCTTTTAATATATTAATTCCCTGAACATGGATAAATAGATGATTATAAACTGGCACAATTTTCTAATCATTTAATCAGTTGGAACTTGAACATTGACTAAACGAATTTAATAATAAACATGAAGGGACAATCTAAAGATGTCAATGTTACGTAAACAGCTGATCCTAATATAAACCTTAAACTTGCTTCATATAATGGTTAAAGTTTGAACAACTAACTTTGATGGGGTATCTGACATCTCCTCGCGCATTGGTAGTCTTTACTGCTTGTACTGCCTCTACAACCTAGAAAATCAAAATAAACAGAAAAAAACACCTTAACCCTGTCAAGAATTACAATGAGCAGCTGAAAGAAATAATTGCAAAATCTGTTACAAAGTCTTGACAAGTTACGAGAGAGAAAAAGTATCCCACATGAATAAATTAAGAATATGTCTGGATTTGTAAAATCTATGTTATCCAAAACCCAGATAAATGCCCACTGAGCGTCCGGATGCAGCAAAAGGGCAATGAACTCTTACTAAAATTTTGACAGATAAATGTTTTATTGAAGGAGCGCAGAAAAAGAACTTTAGTATAACCAGTGTTATCTATGACAGAATTAAATACACGATCCTTTTCATGCAATTCATTAAGAATGAATATAACGATGGAATGAATATCGTGAAAGTGTCCTTGTCCTAGCCTCCCCTTCTGTACATATTTTCTTTTTTAATATATTCACTCAAAGTTTCAAAAAAAATGAATATAGTGATGGATGAAAATTCGAAAAAGCTGCGTACTTAGTTTAAAGTGTATTACTTTATTGAGTTATTCCATCATAAATTTGTTTTTTTCCAATGTTCTCATACTTCATTAAGAAAGATTAGGTGCTTAATACATAAAAAAAAATGATATTCTTTTTTTTTCTCCAAATTGCTGAATCTAGTATTGAACTCATATGTGGCAAATGATAAAGCCTAGGGAATTTGTTTCAAGTGCAACACTTGGAAAAATGCGAACATTATCGACTAATCAGTTTACCAGATTCGTAAGTTCAACAAAAAAAAAAGTTTACCAGATTCGCAAAAAAGTCACTGTCACCCGCAATCAGTTTAGATGACATGCTTGTCTTTGCGCAGTTTACAAGAGAATCTTTCCCAAGCTTCTCCACCTGAATATGCACATTTATCTCTGATCAGCCATCATTTCGAAAATGAAAATTAAGAGCAAATTTATCTTAAACAGAAATGCACCATAATTAGATAATTAAGTAAACATAACGTAACAGAAATCTGAACAGCGATACACGTTAAGATATCCAAGGAGCTTTGACACCAAGAACAAACATAGATATTTCACAAGCACCATTTTCTTGGCTAAAAGCCTAAAAGTAAATAAAATGTTTATGTCTAATTGTCTATTTAAAATATCTGAGTTTTTATATTTTCTCAAAATTGCGGGTCACTTATACTGAGTTAGCCTATCCAAGCAGAGATTTTCTATGCTATCTCTAAACTCGGACCCGTTGAAATGGCAGGCTATTTCCCTATATGTGTGGCAAGTAGAAGCAGATGTTGCCAATGGACTAATGGAATAGTCATCAGAGTACTAAATTAGGTAATCCAGTGGGATGTATCACGATGTTGTGCACCAACCATATACATAAGCAATCTGCAGATTGTTCAATCACAACAATTAACCTATAAAAGATTAAGGCCACAAAAGTAATAAATAAGAGTTCGACTAGTAAATGACTTTGTCAACAAGCTAAAGATTTTTTCAGGAACGAAATTCGTACCTTCACAGCTAGTTTTTCATCAATATATTTGCACGCTTCCCTCATAGCAAGCTGCCAAGATAATAACGAAGTGTTTATTGATAGGTAAAAATAGGGTTCTAATGAATCAAATCTTAAGCAATATTCTGATGATAGTCAAAATACATCAGTAATTATTTTCATACAACCAACTAATCAAAAGCCAGATATCAAACTGAAAGGCAAAAAGGTCAAGTTGTTGAACCTGATAAATCGGGTAAGTACATAAAAGATCATTTCGGATAAATAAATCATTGTTTCTAACAAAAACTTACTCTGTATCCACTGATTATAGATGTTGGATGTATCTTATTCCTCACAAGCTCATTTGCTCTCTGCAAAAGTGGATGTTTTAAGTATACAACACAAGCTATTCTCCATCAACCCTAACATGAGAAGAGGGATAGATAGCAAGATCTAAATATCCTGACCAGATATGGAATATAATACCTTAAGTAATTCAGCAGCTACAATTACGACAGAAGTAGTGCCATCTCCGACTTCTCTATCTTGAAGCTCGGCCAACTCCACAAGTACCTAAATCCGACAGTGAATGCATAAAGGAAAAGTGCGATAAACGTGTATCGGAACTAACCCAGAATAAGAACATAAATAAATATGGTAAACCCTAGTACCTTAGCAGCTGGATGCTCAACTTCCAACATCTTTAGTATAGTAGCACCATCATTAGTGATTGTTACATCACCAATATCATCAACAAGCATCTGAAAGATTCCAAATATGTCAATTTCTCAACCATATAAAGAACATACTCTAATCATCATTTATTAAAAGCAAGATCATCCAAGATAGAGAAACCTTATCGAGTCCGACCGGTCCAAGTGAAGACTTAACGATGTTTGAAACCGCTTGACAAGCCACAACTGTTATCAAAATACCATTAAAATGGAAACAAGTTAGTTCCTTTTAGGTTTTGAACATAATGCACAAATTTATCATCACATTAACTAACTATTGAAAAGGTGATTTGCAGTGATAAACTATCAAAGATGTGATCTTATTAGTTCTTCACGTATACACAAAGAGAGAGAGAGAGAGAGAGAGAGAGAGAGAGATTGATATAGTACCATTTTGAGTTCTGACGTCTTGGCCGGACTGTCGATCCCCAAGAATATCAGGAGTTTGAGCTGAAATAGCCATTTTTCAACAGAGATGGAGTTGAGCTTTTGGTGATGGTTTTGCAGAATCCCTAGATCTAAGCTCTCTTTTAACCTTTGTTTGAAAGAGACGAGGAATAGGTTCTCGAACGCCCAGAGAAGAAAGAAGAATAAAACTATGGAGGGAAATTAGGTTTTGGGGGAGTTCTATAGCCGCTCCTCTTTATTTTTCTGGCGCCCCCTAGAGCCAATTTTCGGAAGGCCGTATGAGTGCTATAGGCGCCTATAATAATAAAAGCGGGTGCCAATGGAGCCACCCTTTTTAGGTGCTATTTGTTTCTTCTTTATAGTCTAACTGTTACGTGGGAAAATAGAGTTAGAAAATCGATTTCGTAAATTTTCTTACGAAAATCGATTTGTTGCTGTTTGATTCAACCCGAACGTGTGAAAACCAATTTTTCGTAGGAAAAAAATGTGGGAAAAGAGCCATCAAAAGTTTACCACCAAAAAGGTGGTAAAATCACTTTCGCACTCTTAATCTCAAATTGCGCTTTCTCTCCCGCTCGATCCAAACCGCTCTGTCCCTTTCCTAACTCACTTCACACTCAATCCACTAAGAAACCCGTGTTCATAATCGAAAATACTATCACTGCTAGACATACTACTTGAGTCGATTGTATCACCATTGATTAGCATCAATTCCAACATCAAAATCAGATGCTACAGAAGCATCTAATGGGTAAAGGAGTATCTGGTGATAAATAGGTAGAGAGGGACTCCTTCAATGAAGACAGTCCTAATACAATTTCTACATCTGATTCATTTAATTGAGTCAATTTCTTTCTCTTATTCATCTACTTGAGTCGATTTCTTCCTCTGCTTCATCTAATTGAGTCGATTTCTTCCTCAACTTCATCTAATTGAGTCGATTTCTTCATCTTTAATTCCTCTAATTGATTCAACTAATCGGCAGAGAGGGTTTATTCCCCTATCTCTGTTCTTGTCCAAAATTTCTCTCTCTAGATTTCTTCCTCTGCTTCATCTAATGAGTAGAGCTCTTTCTCTCTAGGTTTCTTCCTCTGATTCATTTAATGGAGACGATCTCTAGATTTCATCAAATTGATTCATCGACATCTAGAGTTTATTCCCTTCAGGCTTCAGCCATAATCGAATGTGGAAATTGGGAATGGAGACTTAAGTTCAAGAAGTTATAAAAGCACTCCCTAATTTTCTTACCATGTTAACAAACAGTTCAAAGGTTATTTCACATGTGAAAGAATTTGACTTTCTTTCCCATAGGAAGAAATTGGTTTTCTTTCCCACCATTTCTCACGTAACAAACGGACCCTTATTTACTTTGACGCTACTGGATTTTAACTTCACTCTCTCTTCTGATGTGTTAATTTTAAGGTGTAGTCTGAAAAAAAACAAAAAAGTATTCATTTTTTTTTTTGAAAGAAAAAAAAAATTCATTTGGTGGAATTATAGTAGATTCGGCCAAGAAAAAATTGGTACTAACAAAAAAATTGTCCTTATCTTTTCTTAATAATTGTTTAGTCACTAAATATAAAATTAACGAAATGCTAAAACCAAAATAAACACACATTTATATCTTAGTATTGCTCCTATCTACACCATATTAAATGTTGTTTCCAAATGTTGTAAAATGTTTTTACAGATCTCCTCCATTATTTTTTTTGCAGTTCTTTTTCATTTTCTTGTCGTTATTTCACTATATTTTGTCTTTTTACTGTTTTTACATCTTTTTCGTTTATCACCGTTTTCTCACTGACTTTTTAAAAAAATAATGTTTTGTTCTTTCTAATGTAATTTCGTACTATTTTTTCAATTTTTTGCCTAGATTGTTTTTCAACTTAGAAATTTTCGTTTCTCGAACCATTTTATTCGTTTTGTCACAAATAACTAGTTATTTTCTACCTGTGTCGCCGATAAAAAGATGTGTCTATCTACCAAAGCAATAAATGTCGATCCTAAAGAATATCAATAGTTTAAGCTAAAATAGCCAAAAGAGATGAAATAGTAAGAACGATAGGTTCTGGAACACCTCGAGAAGAAAGAATAATGAAATGACGGTTGGAAATTAGGTTTTATGCACGTGTTGGTTACTTTTGAATTATTTATTTCAACACCACTAGAATTTTAACTTCAGACCCTCTTTTGATGTGTTGATTTTAAGGTAGTTTGAGAACACAAAAATAAGTATTTATTTAGTGGGTTGATGGAAGATTCGACCAAAAAAAGATCAATTATAGAAAAAAAATCACTTAGTCTTGCTATTAATCCATATTAAGTGTTGTCTCCAGATTTTGTAAAAATGTTTGTCGGTATCCGTTTTTTTGTTGTTTTATTTTTACCATCTTTTCGTTGTTTCATTGTCTTTTATTTTGGAAATAATTCCAACAGTTTTTACATTTTTTTTTTTCATTTCTCATCCTTTTTTTTTTGTTTTCGACTGTTTTTTGGTGAATTGTTTGCAGAAATTTGTTTCAATGATCATATGTTCTCGATATCTGTATTGGCCAAAAATATTACGTGGGCCTAGCGCAAGCAACAATAGCATTGGGCCTTCCTTATGCGTCCACCTTCGCACAACATGACAGGTGTTCCTTCAGTGGCCTTGCTTATTGGGTTTTATATGTATCTAATAATCTAACTAATGTTGTAAGCGGAATCTCAAACATCTAATGTTTAACACTAGTTAACCAGGATCATATGCAAGAACTAATAAGAACTAGATCGGGAAAAAATAACCTTAAACGTAATTTTTCTCTCAAACCTTTCCAATCACGTGTGAAGATCAAGAGCTCCAATTGCCGCTCCTCTACTTGAGACACCGAATAGGTTAACTTGATCTCCCTTCCTTAATGTCTGCTAGAACTTAATGGAAGGTTGAGAAGAACCTTTCTTCTTGACTCTGAGGCAAGAAATCGCGGGTCAAGAAGTCAGCTGGACCGGGTCGTTGATCGGATGTCGTACCTCCACCTATTAATATTTTTGCGGGTATCGACGACGTCTTTAGGCTTAACCTGCACAGAAGAGACAAGAGCACACGTGACTGTAAGTCCCTTTGGACACCGGGATAGTGCCGACCTATGGGGCTCCGACGGTCATGTCAGTAAGCTTGCAAGAGAAGTAAAATATACGTGAATAATATCCTTGGAATGTTAGCGTTGGCTGGATAATGGTCGGAGTTTAGGCACGACTCGTAGAGTGGCCGAAGCTCGATCTCTACGGATAACCTAACTTGGTTAGAAAGAGGTTATGATGGTGCTTACGAAGTTTGCTTTGTGGATGAGATAGCCCTGGAGAGGTTTGCCTTGTCCAGGGGTATGTTTCGTAAATACGTGGGGAGCTTTAAGGATCTGACCTTATCACGTGGGTGGCATGTTAAGGGTCTGACCTCTAGGAGAGATAAAGTGAGCCGACCCTTGTTGGTTGTCACGTGGGAGATGTGGGAAGGTCCTGACCTCTTAAAGGTAAGCGAACCCTTGATGTAGACGAACCTTGATAAAGTAGGCGGACCCTTGATAATGGTGGAGAGGGAAAATAGATGCTTTCTTCCACAAGGCCCTGTACTTTGATAAGATAACCCTGTACTTGGTAAGGTCTTGTACTTACTAGGTTCTGTACCTAAGGGAAAGGAAGCAGAACTGTATGATGAAGCGGGATTCTATCAAAGAGCAAGACTCTATGAGAGAGAAAGGGGGTTGATGATACTCTGTATGAGAGAGAAAGTAGAGGGGTTCTGGTCGAGTGATTTTGTAAGGAATTGGATGAGTTTGCCTGGAATTAGATGATCGAATGTATTATCGGGGATTGGATGATGCTCTAAGAGAGAGAGCGAGAGAGTAGTGGGGTGTGTTCGGCGATCACTCGATGATCTGTATCATTCTTGGTTCCGTCATTTTATAGTGTCTTAGGTCGACCGTTGCCTGATGATAGTTGTCATATTTAATGGTTGTAACACATGGGTTGTCACCATTAATACGGACTTTGTAACCCTGAACGGACATATCCGGGATATTGTCGCCATGAATGTCTGTAACGTCTCTCCAACGGATATGCGGTGGGAGGTTTGCTTGAGAGTTCAGGGCATACCTCTTTATCCAGGTCTGGATGAGCTTCTGTATTCTGGTCTGTTGAGGAGGTGTGGGTGGACCTCTTTATCCAGGGATGGATGTACCGTATTTAAACATTGCTTTGGGGTGTCCGAAGATAAATGGGTCGGGCCCATTAGCCATTAATTCATGGGCTTGATCACCGTGTGGGCCCATTAATCATGGATTTTGTGGGGCGCTCCTGGTGACGTATTTTGGCCCATACATTAACTAGATAAATAGAATGAGAGTTTTTCTCTAAAACCCTCTCTCTCCAATAGTTGTTTGAAGAGAGTGATTTTCTTCTGAGAAAATTTCACACCTTCTCTGAACCCTGACTGGTCCTTATATAGGGAATTCCTAGTAAGCGTTTCACTCAAACAAGGATTCCTAAAGACCCTCAGAAAAGATAATAACCTTATCTTCCCTTAATACCCTTTTAAGGGAATTAGGGTTTCCCCTAAGTGTGGTCGTCCAAACCAGCCCCTTATGGGCTTGGCTTGGCCGGCCATCTTATGGCCGACCCTCATGAGCCTGCTTACGTGCTTCTCTTTTAAGTCCGGTTTAGTCTATCTTTGTTCTGAATCTCCATTCGAACCTTTTTGGCTTATTTAGTTGGATCCAATCCATCTTTAGTCTCGCTCCCACTAGTCAAATCTTCCGATCAATCTACCCCTTTTATGTGTAACTCGTTGTAGGATCCGGTCTATGTTAGCCGCAAATTACCGATCCGACGATCGTAAGCGGCTTCTAGCAAAGCATTGCGACCCCTAATTGGACCAGACTGGATGATCTTTATGATTAGTTCATCGTCATCCTAGCTGACAAATTGATTGCATTGTTACCTTGGTCGAAGGACATCTTGTCCTTCAGACCGAACGGATATATCCTTCAGTCTCCCACTTGTCCTTGGAACAAGTGCAATGCTTGATTCCCATGTCTCTTCCCATTTCATCTGATACGTCATACCTTTTCAGACTTTCTTGATCTGGAGAACAACTGACCTAGCGAATGATTAACTTTTAATATATTCGAGTGTGGCCACACATTTTCAGCTGCTTCTCCTCAAGTGGTCTGGAGATACTAATCCTAACCTAGTTAGGAGGACATAATCCAGTCTTGTGCTCCCACTTAACTTCCTGTCTATCATGTCATTCCCAGTAATCGGCTTTATAACCTCTTTTTACGACACGACGTTTGGCGGTACCAAAGTTTGACATTGCTTACATAAGATGAGTGGAGCATTCATGTTTAAGGAATCTTCTCAATCTTGCCTAAGAGAGTTCATGACGTATTTCATTACTCATTGACCAAATCTCATGTTGGGTTATCCAGTGTATATTCTCAATCA